>JAWQFY010000377.1:0-34069 GCA_037055185.1 Capillidium rhysosporum | reverse complement strand
TTAGACTTTTAATTTATTAATAATAATAATTTAATAGCTATTAATAATTAATAAAAGTATATTAGCTATAATATAAAAACTATAGTTATATATTTATATATATAATTTTATTTTATAAGTTTCTTATAAAAATTATAAAAACTATATATACTTAATTTTATTTATAATGTTATTATAATATATTTTAATTTTTTTTATTAAGATAAAATATTACTTATAATATAAAGTAAGTTTTATAATAATTATTATATAGCTATTATAATAAAAGTAATATATAATATACTTTAGATTTATAATTATAATTTTAATTAAAATTATATTTTTTTAACTATAAATTTAAATTAAAAAATATAAATTAATTTATATTTAATATTTAGTTTACTTATTTAAAGCTAAATTATTTTATAAAATAAAGTTATAACTTAAATTATAACTTAAGTTTATATTTATACTTTGATATATAAATTTACTTTTTAAAATATAAATACATTTTACTAATATAATTATAATTATACTTTATTAATAATACTAGTTAATTAAGCTAACTATAGTAGTTTTTAATTATAATATAACTTAATTTATACTTTAATATTTATATTTATTTATAAAATTACTTTAAAAATTAGAATTATATTTTATTAGTATAACTATATTTATATTTTAAATAAATAGTAGATTTTTAAAACTTATTTTAATAAATTAAAAAATTATAACTATAGTTACTACTTTATAAATATATATATAATTATTTTAAGATTTATAATAATAAAAATCTATCTTTAATTATAAATGTTTTTAATTACTTTATAAATATTATTTTTTAATTAAAACTACTTTTGTATAATAAGACTAATTTTTTAAACTAGGTAAAAATTTCTTTTTTAATAGGCTATTCTATATTTTTTAAATTACTTTTTATTTTAGATATTATTTTTAGCCTTCTAATTTATTAAAAATATTAAACTAATTATTTTTTAATTAGTTTATATATTAGCTTAATTTAGCAAGTTAACTTAATTTATTTTTAAAATTAAAATAATAAATAGTATAATTATAAATAATTTTTTTAAATATTTTTAATTAAAACTAAAAATAATAAATTTTAAGCAAATATACATTTATATAAAATAAATAAATTAACTAATATATTATTTAAATAAAATACTATTAATAATTATAATATCTAAAATTACCTTAAGTATAGCTATTTATTATAATAATAAATACTAGTTATTAATAAAATTTGCTATTTATATATATATATTTATCTTTTTATTTGTTTACTTAAATTTATTATAATATAATTAAAAACTACTGAATTAGAAAATTAATATATATTTTTATTATTAAATATTAGATTATAATAGTATTTAAACTTATTATTACTAATTAAAAACCTATTATGTAAATCTAAGCTAATAAATATATATAATTAATATTAAAATTTATATAAAGTTTTTAATTTAGTTTTAATAAATCTCAAATATAATAAATTTTTATTTAAATAAATAAATATTTTAATTTATATTTTACTTTTTTATTATTTTACTTTATTCTTGAATTTTATATTAAGTAATTCTTAAATATACTAACTCTTTAGTATAATAATTACATTTATATTTATATTTTCATTTATTTTAATTTATACTATTACAATAGTTTTTATTTAATTTTAAAAAACTTAAAGCTTCTTAACAATTTACTTTCATTATTACTTTTTAGATTTTTCTATATAAAATTACTTTACATACACTTATATAATAATATATTTTATCTTGCTTTTAAACTATCTAAAGAAGAAATATATATAGGATTTAATAAGAAATTTAAATATATAGCTAATTAAGCAGATTTTCATTTCTGAATTTGATATAGAAGGAAACACTTAAAATTTTTGTTTAAAAATGTTAGTTTTATAAATATAAATAATTATATACTTTAACTTATTTACAATTTCAAACTTAATGATCAATTTTAACTTGGCGGTATTTTTTAATAACTTTTTAAGTTGTACATCCTAATTGAGTAGTTATTTAAATTTATTTTTAAGTTATAAGATACAATTCTTTACCAATATTTTGTTAAATTTTGTAAATAATTTGTTATACTTTATTTATTTTTACTATAATTAAATATTCATTTATAAAATAATTATTATTGAAATTTATTCCACTTCTCAATGTTCAAAGATAGTACTAAAATTCGAAGGCTTTTAATCATTTGTATATATACTTACATAGTGTAGAGAGTTTGTTTTATTTTATCTGGACGTTTTACTTATTTTACTTAATTTAATAATAAAGCAAGTACCAGTTTTTCTGATCTAATTGAAACATCTTTGCTCAAGTGCTCGGTAAAATGCTGCTATTTTAACCGGGTTAAATTTCATTTTCATGGTAGTACATTATAAAATTTAAGTAACTTAACACTTAACCAAGAAAAACAGCTAATAAGTTAAAAATGATAACTGTTAAAATGCATTAATAGCAGTAATGGAAGCTTTAATCAGTTGATATAAGAATAATAAGCCCGTAATTGAATTTAAATTGCATAAGGCGCATATATGAAAGCGCTTAGTCGACGTTAAAAGCTTTTGAGTAGGGATGTTGAAGCTGTATACAAGTTAGCAAAAAAAAATTAATTCTCGATAGAGAGTTGTGAGTATGAGTTAGTCGGTGTACAGGTTTAATAAAGAAATCTAATAAATTGCAATTTTCCCCATATTTTATTCGATTATCAAACGATTACATTTAAAAGGAAAATTAAGCCATAGGTTTACGAATAATCTTGCTTTGTTTTTTAGACTACATTTTAAACTTATTGTACTTTATTTTATCCTTAGTATTTTCAATAGTAGAAGTAGAAGAAAGGAGAAAAAAAGAGAAGTGATGGCAACTCAAAACGTAGATTTTAACTTTAATTTATTATCAAAAAGTAGCGGTCTTTGCCGAGATGGGCTAACGAGTAAAAACAACATAGCTAAAGATTTAATATTGGAAGAAGGGCCTACAAATTTACTACGAGTGGAGAACAACTATTTAGATACGTTCCCGATAAGCCCCAATTCCACCGATTCTATAAATTCAGTTATACAAACTCCTGACATAAATAATTTTAAGTGTAGGGAAGGGTTGGACGACATCATTGATTTAACTGATTTAGACGATAAGACGTTGTTCGGAGTGGAGAGTAAAGATTTCTTACCTATATTCACTAAATTGCAGGAGGAGGAAGCGGACGCCTTGTTGGATTTACCTGTAGAAACCTTTTTGAAAAGTATAAAGTTAAAGATACCCCAACATATTCAAGATTATTTAGACCAGTTTCAAGCTGAGTTGGAATCTTATACTCAACAAGGCATAACTAAATTAAATTTGATGGATTTACCTGCCTTTAAATTGCCTTACCCAAACAACTCCGACCTTAACTGTAGAAGAGAGCGTAGAGATAGAAAATGCCAATCTTTGACTATAAAGGATTCGAAGCAAACAAATACCGATATAAGTAAATCAAAATCGAACGGATATTTAAAACAAAGTTCCCATCAAAAATCGCAATCTTTATACTTTACCAACACTAACAACAGTCACAACCAAGTTACAACGAACCTTAACAAAATTGAAAATAAAAGTATGTCGAAACCTACTAAACATCCAAGTTCACCAAATTTAAGCAGTGGTGTACTTTTCAATTCAAGCAAGAAGTTGGAATCTGCGCATAAATTGAACTCAAACTTGCCTAAAAGAAGGGTTTTAAGGCCAATATCTATGAGTAATCTAAATGACCACAACGATTTGAATAGAAATATCCGTATAGAATCCAGTTCAAATGCCAACTTTATCATGAGGAGAAGTAGACCACTGTCGTTAAACTTAGATAACATTTTAGAGAATACAATGTTAGACCAGTTCAGATCAGTTACTACAAACCACAACTTCAATGAAAGTAGCGTAGGTTTAACAAGAACTACAAGGTCTATTCGACTTAATCGAGCCACTGGTAGACCTACCTCGTTATTAAATTTATCGCGGAAGGTGATCGAAAAACCAAGCAAAATCCCAAGTTTTAGCGATATTAAACTTAATCTAACTAATACAAGTATAAGTTTGAATGAGGCTTTAACTTTACAAACTAAGGCTTCATATTCAAAAGTTAACAGGCACAGTAGTTTGAATTTGAAGAAAGATACATTTGTTGTTAATGGGAAAGTTTTTGTATCAAAGATTCCTAAGTTTAGCTAGGTTTTATATATTTAAGTAAGCCAAAATATAGTTTAGCTTTTTAAGGTAGATAGGCGATGATATTTTTATAAAATACATTACTGTTTTTAAAAACAATAATAGCCTTACCAATCTATTATATATAATGAATAAATATGTAATTTTACTTTATTTAGTACTATTAAATTGGTAGCATAATTTCTATTTTTAACAGTTCTAATTAATACTTAAAATAATATGTGAAAGTGTATATAATTTAAAAATATTAATCCAAATATAAAAACAAAATTATGTAAAATTATTTATATATTTATTTTATATATATTATTTTATTTAACAATGAAAATTAATTTAAATAAATAATGTAATATTTTCATAACACTAATAATTAAAAAAAAAATTTATTTATTATTTTATAAATTAAAGTAGTATGCTTTTTATAAAGTATAAGTTGAAAGTATCTAATAAATAAAGTATTATTTAAATGTAAAAGTATAGAAGTGTACTATAATATAAAAATTTTTACAAAATAATTCTTCTCTTATTTAAACTAAATAAGATCTTTTTTAACTTGCTAATTATTTATTAAAGTAGCTAATATTAAACACACTATTTTTATATCTTTTTTTCTTTAATAAATTTTCTATAATTATTTTATATACTCTTTCATTTTATTTATAGCTAATTCCTAATTAACTAAAAAAATTTAGTAATAAAAATACATTAAAATATTAAAAAGCAATAAATAATAATATCTTTAAATAAGTTTTAAAAAAATTATACATTTTTATTAGTAGAATAATAGTTTACTTTTAAAGCATTAAGTTTTTTCTACTATTAGTAAATATTATTTTTATATAAAAATCTTAAAAATTTATTTAATTATGATTTTAAACAAATAAATAAAACTAAAAAATATAAAAAAGAATTGAAAAAGTTTTTAAGTTTTAAAATATATTTTATATTTTAAGCTTAAATTATAATAATAAAAAGTATTAAATTTAATATATTAATTTAAAAATTAAAATATAATTATATAGCTAAAAAATATTAAATTGAAAAATAAAATAAATATTTAAAAGTAAATAAATATTAAAAAGTAAAAAAATTAAAAAATAAATAAAGTTAATATAATTAAATATTTATTTTAAAAATTTAACTATTTTGAATTTAATTTTTAATAAGTATATTTACTATAAATTTATTATATTAAGCATATTTTTATATATTATAATTAAATTATCTAAGTTAAAATAACAATGTATTATTATATTCAAATACTATAAATTATATACTTTTAGCTTTAACTATTTTTAACATTTTAGATTAATAATGTTTTTTAAGCTATAGTTTAAATTAAATTAATTTTAAAAGCTATTTTAAAACTTTAATATTATATTAAAAATTTATTTAAAAAAAATATAAAATATACATTATAAATTTATAGATTTAAAATTAAAAGTATATGTATATTTTAAATTATAGCTAAAAAACTAAATTATATTAAAATAAAGCTTTACTAACTATTACATATCTATATAAATATTATTTTAATAAAAATATTTTATTTATTTAAGTATTATATATATTAAAACTTTAAATTTTATTAAAAAAATAAATTTTAATATACTAAATATTAATAATTTAGGTACAAATAATAAAATACTTTTATTTATTTTTAATTTATTAAAATATTAAAAATTTTGGTTTACTTTATTAAAAGCTCTAAAAAAAATAATATATTTAAAAATTAAAAAATACTTTTAAAAATATATAAGCTATTATATAACTTAAATGCTATTAAAATTAAATATTTTAATAAATATTTAAATATTATTTAAAAAATATATTTTAAATTATAACATATTATACTTGGTAATTAAAATTTTATAATAATAAAATTTATATATTTAATAGTTTTATTTTTTATTTTTAAGATATATTACTATAATAATATAATAAATATATATAAAATAAGACTTTATTACTACTTTAATAAAAACTATAATAAAAATTATAAAATTTTCTATAATTAAATACATATTAAAAAATTATACTATTATATAATATAGTTATATAGTTAATAATATAACTAAAATAATTTAAAACTATATTTTAATATATTTAATGTTTTTTTTTACTAATTTATACTAAGTAAAAGAGTATATAATATCATTTTATTATATTTAGCAATATTATAAGTTAAATTTTTACTTTTTTATAAAATTTTAAATATAAATTAATTTAAGCAGTTTTTATTCTTTATTAAAATCTAAAATTTTATTAAATTTTTATTTAAATTAATATAAATATAATTTTTAAATTAAAAAAATATTAAGTAAATAAAAAATACTAACTACTTAAGCAGAATTTTATATAACTACAGTTGTATATTTATAAAAATATATAATAGCTTTTTATTTATATATTATAAAATAAAAGTAAATAAAAAAATTTAAAAAATTACTACTATAGTTTTAATATAATAATCTAAATATTTTTTAAAGTTTAATATTAATTAAGTTTAAATTAATTATAAAATTATATAAAAGAAATATATATATATAACTTTTATTTTTATTTAATTAAAAATATAATTAACTTAAAATATTGAATTTTAATATATTTTTTTAAATTTTAATTTTATACTTTGTAGCTTTTAACTATAAATTTAAGCTTTAATTATTTTAGTAGAACTATATAGCTAGAGCTATATACTTTTTATAACTATTTATAAGTTTTTAAATTTTGTTTTCCTAAATAAGCTTTTACCTTATAAAGGCTAAATATATTTAATATAATTTTATAAATTATTAGTATTTTTTATTATTATATAAAAAATATAAAATATAACTTTAGTAAACTTTTTTTAATATTTTTAAAAATATAATTAAAAAATATTTAGAAAAGTTTAATTAAGTTAATATTTAAATTAAATATAATTTATTATTATATAAAAACTAAAAATTTGCCTTAATATTATTTAAAAAGCTTAATATTAATATAATATAATTTATATATAACTTTATTAATATGTATAACTATATATAATTTTTAATTATAATAATAGTATAAGAAGTAGCAACTTCATTAAAGTATAAAATTATTTATTAAAAAAGTTTAATATTTTTAATACTTTTAAATATTATTATAAAAGTTAATTTTATTATACTAAATATATATAAATTATAATCTGCTAAATAATTAATATTTATAGCTATTAGCAATATATTTTTATTATTTTAATTAGTTTAATATATAAAATTCTTATTTTAATAATATAGTTAAAAAAATGTTTTATTTATTAAACTTTATTTATTTAACTACTTTGCTATATAAGTTTAAATAATGATATTTAAATAGTTAAAATATTTTTTAAACACTTTTTTTAAAATATATTTTTAGCTTTAAAAAAAAGTTTTAATATTATATTTTTTAAAATTATTTTAATGATATATTATACTACTAAAGCTTTTTTTTAATACTTTACTAGATTTAAAAACTAGCTAATTTTATAAATATTTAAAAGCTTTTTTAGTAAAACTAAAAAGAAATAAAAAATTAAATTTATATTTTATAATATTATATATCATATAATTTAAAAATGTATATATTATTATATTTACTTTTAAAGCTATACTATAAAAGTTTAAAAAAATTAATAAATAAACTTTATTTTAAAAACTATTCTAATTATATTATTAATTATATAGCTATACTATAAAACAATATAATTATATAATATTTACTTAATTATAATAATTTATTTAGCTATTAGCTTACTTTTATACTACTATACCTATACTGTAAATTTAATATAAACTATTTTCTTTTACTTTTTAATATTTAAATATATTAATAATTTATTAAAAAATTGATATATATTTATTATATTATTATAATAATATAATTTTAAATATAATATATTATAACTTAATTTTTTTTAATTATTATTATACTTAATATATATTAAATATACTATTTTATAAAGTAAAAATTTTTAATTTTTTTTAATATTAAAGCATATATAATTTAAAATTTTTCAAAAGTTATGTACTATAAAGTAATATATACATTTTTAAAAGTAGTATTTATTTTCTTAAATTTTAAAATTTTAAATATATAGAACTTAGTTAAGTAAAATAGTTAAAGCAACATTAAGTAAAAAAAATTATTTGCTAAAATTTTTTTGTAGTTTCATTTTAACATAAAAATAAGACTTATATAGTGTATATTACAGAATAACTATCTTTTATTGCATTTTATAAAGCTACCTATTTTAATTGAGTTAGTTAGAAAAACTGCTAAATAAAGTAATGTTAAAAATATTATGTAGTTTTAAATGTAGTTATTCTAAATTGATAAAAGCTGTACATACATTTAAATTTATAGTATCTATCTTACAACTTATATTTCATTTTATTTTAAAATTATGAGTCATGATGTATTTAAAATTAGATATTCAAAATAATTGTAAATAAAAAGCACTTGAATTCTTAGGAGATAATCCAATGGGATCTTAAAAGCTTATTTTAGATATTATAAAGTTTCAACTTATTCAAATTTGAAAAATTTATTTTGTACATATTTACAAAATTTTGTCATTAATAAATATTCAACTCTAATACTATAATTCTGGAAAATTATTATTTATATTCATCAAAAGTTTAGGATGGTTGAGATCAAAATTTAAGCTTAAAAATTATAAATGAAGCAAAAAAAACAAATCTAATAATACTAAACTTTCAAGTAAAAGTTAGAATAATATCTCATTTCCGTCCAAATCAGAAGGTATTATAAATGTACAGTATTTAATTCTTCAAATACCTTTATGGTGAACGTTTTGTAAAACTATCTATTAACGAGCTTTAATCGATACCAATCCAATTTCTTTAAGAATTTCACCATTTTTACAGTAATAGTTAGGTAAAGAATTGAATTCGACTATCGTAATTTTAATTTAAATATGGTTGAGGATAGTTTTTTAGAAAAACCTTGCCATAATTCAAACTTTGCACCAATATTTCCTATACTGACTCAGAATTACCGAATCCTCAAACTTTGATTACTTATGAGTGGCTGAGTTTAACAAAAATTGCGCATTTTAATTTAAATTTAAATCATAATTTTCTTAAGTTTGTGGCCACAGATTTTTTTACTTCGAACTCAATCATCTCTTAAAATCTATATTATTCCAAAAAATTTAGAAAACCATCAAAAAATATGGGTAAGCTGTGTAGTCTATGTGAAGCGACCAAAGCGACGATTAAACGACCTAAAACTTTACAACCTCTATGTAAACCATGTTTCTACCAAGTATTTGAACTTGAGATTCACAATACGATAGTTATCAACAAACTTTTCCAACCTGGAGATAAAGTAGCGATTGGGGCTAGTGGTGGAAAAGATTCTACAGTACTAGCTTATGTAATGAAGACTTTAAATGAGAGGTACAACTACGGTTTAGATTTATATTTACTTTCAGTTGATGAAGGTATCGCTGGTTATAGAGATGATAGTTTAGAGGTATTTATATACTTTATAAATTTATATTTAGTGTAATTTAACTTTTGTAAAGACAGTTAAAAGGAATCAAAAACAATACGATTTACCTTTAAAAATAGTCAGTTATAAGGAATTGTATGACTGGTCTATGGACGATATTGTAGCTACTGTTGGAATGAAAAATAATTGTAAATTTTATTTTATTTTATTTACTCAAAAAATCAGGTACATTCTGTGGAGTATTCCGTAGACAGGCTTTAGATCGTGGAGCTGCTAAGTTAGGTATCAGTCATATAGTAACAGGTCATAATGCTGACGATATTGCTGAAACTGTTCTTATGAATGGTAAGTTGTAGCTTGAGCAAGTTAAATATTTATACTTATTAATTTTTTTAAGTGCTAAGAGGAGATGTAGCTAGATTAGGAAGATGTACATGTATTTTAACTGGAGAATCCGATCGAGATAAGAGAAGCGGTATAGTTAGAAGCAAACCTTTCAAATTTACTTATGAAAAAGAAATTGTTATGTAAATTAAAATTTATTACTTATGTTAAATTGAAAATAGGTACGCATACTTCAAAAATTTGGATTATTTTTCAACCGAGTGTACCTACTCCCCAAATGCTTACCGTGGATTTGCTAGAACCTTTTTAAAAGATCTTGAAGCAGTTAAACCAACAGCTATTTTAGGTAAATACTTATAAATTTATTTATTAAAATAATTAGATATTATACATTCTGGTGAAGCGTTCCAACTTAAACAAGAGGTTAAATTACCAACTCAAAGTAACCATTTTTATGTACATATAATTTATCGTTTAATAAAGTGCAATGTGATCGTTGCGGTTACATCTCAAGTAATAAGATCTGTAAAGCATGTACATTACTAGAAGGACTAAATAGAGGCTTACCAAAGTTAGTTTGTTGTTAAAATTAGTACTTACTTTGAATTTAGACTTGGGATCGGCCATAGCGATAAATTGGTAAACTTTTTAGATTTTTACTTAATTTTAACTAACTAATTACTTTTAGAGGAAGCAACATGGTGAAGTTGAAGTAATAAATCCATCTGAAAAATTCAATAGTATTGAACCAGATTACCAAGTAACTCTGGACCGAGATTTAAGTAATTTGAAACTTGATAAAGGAAAAGCTGATCAAAATGCTGCGAAAGAATGGTAAACGATAGAATATGATTAAATAAAATATAATTATGTCCAATAAAAATATAGACTTAGATTTGTTTTTAATCCAATTCTAATTTATAATGTTCCTGGTTAATTATTAGCTTGGTATCCGACATATCTGCATATTCCAAAATGATGGTTGGAATTAGTAAAGTGCTATTAGGCTCTAATTTTACTTTATCGACAGTTAAATTGTAAGTAAAGTAAGAACCATCTTTTGCATTAGTAGTCATCAATCTCTACGAATTAAACTTTAATTGTTATTTATATTTTATAATTTATTTTTTCGGTACTAACCGACTTAGAACTATCAATTTTCAGTTGAACTTTACATTTATCTAATCATTTAATATAACTTTAGATAATAAATATATTTTTTCGAAATAGGTTAGCTATGCCAGTTGATTAAGAGCTTTTTTAGGCAGAACGATTACCAAATAATTTGGTTTGTCGAATTCCAATTTAGGATCACTTTAAATACATTAAATATTAAATGTATAAAAATTACTTTTGCTTTTCTTATTAATAAAAATATTCGAGTTTACTTGCTACCTTTACTACTTTGTTTTAGATTTGGCTTAGTTACTTGTTGGCCAGTTTGTTTAATTTTAGTCAAAAGTTTATTTAAATCAGATTTTTCTTTTCAATTAATGAAGTACAGTTATAGTCTTGAACATCTCTATGCCTATAAGTTAAAAAATCAATTACTTGTAATCTTTTAGTTAACTTAACCTTACACAAAGCATATTTTGATATAATGTACAGTAAATAGTCAGTAATTCTTCAACTTTACAACCACTATTAAAGCATTGTAATTTTTCCTTTGAAGTAATTTCTATTTCGGTTTTTCAATAGATTCAAGATAAGTACATTCATGATCAAAACCGTGAAGAAGCTGATGACTATTTAATTCAATTTATAGACATTATATATAGAACATGTTTTTATAATCAAATTACCAAAAGGTTGATTTACATAAGCTACAATTTAAAGGTAAAAAAATCTAAAATTATAGTGATATGTATACTATTAAAAAAGGTTTCTACTTAGTTGATAACAGTTGTTAATCGAGCAGTTCAAACCAATATGTGGAAATTCCATGATTTAGATTGAACTTTATAAACGTTTATGCATGCTTCTCTTGATTTTTTAAATAACTTGAAAAGCCAAATCCAATAGTTTATTCACTCTAAACATAAGCTTAATTACATAAAAAATAGCATTATTTTGAATGTGGCGAAAAGATATAGCATAGTCCAACCCATTAAGATAGGTAGGGTGAGAACTATTAAACCAACCAACAAAGGAAAGATAACTATTTAATTTAAAGTAATATATCTGGATTTTACCCTGATACTTAGCCATTTACTTTATATGCTATGGTACACCTGTAGTTTAAAAACACTAACTTTATAAATTAATAATTATACTGCAAAATTTTATTATTTGTTACATTAACAACTGAGGTATTTAAGTCCTTGGCCTCCTCTGGTACCTTGCCTTTCTATTACCAGGAAAAAGCATGCTAGAGTTAACCATTTCTATCTTATTAGTATTTTTGGTTAGTATAGTATTTGTAGTCCTATATTCTCATTAATTCTTTAGTTTTTATCCTCTTACTGCTCTTTTCTCCTTCTTTCTTCTAGTTTTCCTGCCTAGCTCCTATCAAACATAAGCTAGAGAGATCCTTCTCCACTCTAATTCTTAACACTACTATTAATTTTAACTTTGAGGTTCTTTTAATATAGCTAACAAATTATTTATTAAAGGCTAATTACTTTTTAATAATTTTTGGGTTATAATTAACTTAAACTATAATTTTCAAGCTGCCAATATTTAAAATATCTACTATAAAACAAGTAAAGCTAATATTAAAAAATTTAAAACTTAAGCTTTTTTTACCTTTTTTTTAATAGCAGTTAACTTTTTTTAAATTTTATACTTTAAAACTTAGCTTATATCTCAAAGTATTACCAAAACCTTTACTATTAACTTATAACTACTAAACTTATTTTTTCTTTATTTTTAGTAATAAAATTAAACTTACTAATTTTATTACTTTTTCTCATTTAAATAGCTTTTATAATACATTTTAAAGTTATTAAATCAGTATTTTTCATCTAATTATATAGAATTTCTAAAGTTAAAGTAATTTATAATAAACTTATTTATCTTTATAAGTTAAAAAAATAAATTAAAAATTGAAAATATAAAATATAAATTTATAAGTAATTTAATTAAATAAAAAAAAACTAAAAATTTATAATAATAAAATTATCTTAAATTTTTTATTTATTATTTACTTAGTTTATATTTATAAATAAAAATAAAAAGCTTTTATACTTTTATTAACTCTTTTTTTTAATAATACAATAATAATTAGCTATATTTAATTAATAAAAATTTTAAAAAAAGCTAGTAAAATAATACTTATAAAGAAGTTTTACTTTTTATATGTTTTAATTTAAATATTAAAAAAATCTACTTAATTTTATACTAATTAGCTATTATATTAGTATTTAATTTAATTTTACTATAATTTAAATCCTTTTAATATTAAAATTATAAATAAATTAAATTTTGCTTTTATTAATCTCTTTTAATATTTTTAAAAGTAGGCTCTTTTTATAGTATTTAATATATATTTTTTATTAAAAAAGTTATTATTTTTTACTTAAAAACTTATTTTATATCTATTTTTACTTTTATAAAATCTTAACTATATTTTTTTTTCTTTTTTATTAATATTTTTTTTAAAGTAAATATTTATACTAGCTTATTTTTGCAGCTATTTTAAATATTTTTTAATTTATTTATAGTTATATAAAATATAAATTAAAGTTGCTTTTTATTAAGTTTATTTTACTTTTCTTACTAATTAAATACTTAATATTTAAATAAGTTTAATTTTATTTGCTATTAATTTTAGTTAGCTATACTTTAAAAACTATTTTATTATATTTTTCTTTTTTTACTATAGTTTTTAATTTTATAAAATTTTACTTTTTAGTTTAAAATATTTTTTATCTTAAAGTAAAAGCTTAAACTGTATTTTATTATTATTTTTACTTAATTTAAAAAAAGAAAATATAAACTTATAATTAATTTTTACTTTTAAATTATAGCTTAAGCTTAATTTTTTTAATTATTATATTTATTAAATTAATTTTAAATTTTATTTATTTTTTAATAAACTATTTTATATAATATTATATATATTTTTTAAATTTTTAAAGGCTTTAAAATTCTAAATGCTTTATTTTTATAAAAATAATAAATATAAACTAAAAAAATAAAAATAAATAAAAAGGTAAAAGCTAAAACCTAAATTAAAGTAGTTATTTTGTTATATTAGTTTTATTAAAGAGTAAAAATAATAAATATAAATTTATATTAAATAGTTTTTTTAAAAGTATAGCTTTTTATTAAAAAAATAACTATTTAATATTTTTCTAACATAAAACTATAATTATTTTGCTAAAAATCTAATAGATGTTAAAAAATTAAGTAATTTTATAAATAAATTATTTACTTAAATAAAGTTATAATAAACAATTTATATAATTATTAAAAAAATTAAATTTTAATCTATAAAATTAAAAGCTAAAATAAATTAAAAAAATTTTAAATTTGTAAAAAAGGTAGATACTATAGAAAAAAATCTTAAAATAATAGCTTTATAATTTTAGTTATTATTTTATTTATAATAAACTTAAGTATAAAAATTTAGTTTTTTATAACTTTAAAATTTTAAAATAAAAAATTAAATAATTTTATTATAAAGTAAACTTTAATTTAAAATTTTGAATAATAATTTAAATTAAATATAAAAAATAGTTATTTATAATTTAATTTAAAAAACTTTTATTAAATTTTTTTACCTTTCAAAAAAGCTAATTTTTAACTAACTTTTAATAAAGTTACTTAATATTATTAGCATTTTATTATATAAAAAGAAATTTTATTTACTTAATTTATATTATTTAATTTATAAATTAAATTTGCTATTTTTAAAAATAGTTATTTATTTATTAATTTATATTATTAAAAAATAACTTTTATTATATTTATTATTTTTTAAAATTTTAAACATATTTTATTGAATTTAATTTTTTTTAAATATATTATAATTTTATCAATATTTTTACTACTAAATAGTATATATATCTTTTAAAAATTAAATTTAATTGATAAATTTTAGTAAAATTAACTAAAAGTTTTAATATATTAAAAGTTATTATATAATATTTTTTTATTTAATTTTTATTTAATTTTTAAAATTATTTAATTATTTATATATATATATTTATTTAGTATTATATTTTAATATAATTAGAATTTATTACTAAACTAATTATTATTTTATAATAAAAAATATTAAGTATAAATTTCAGTAAGCTTTTACTAAATTGTATATATATATTAATTAATTTAGCTATACTTTTAAAGAATTTTAAATATAGTTACTATTTTTTTTTAACTTTATTTTACTATAATACTCCAAAGTAATAAAAAAATTTACTATATTTTATAAATCATAAATAAACAAATATAGAAAAACTTATATATGGATAAATAAGAAAATAATAATTTTTTAAAACTTTGTCAGTCTTAAAGTGATATAAGATATTTATAGGTATATGTTGAAAGTATATAATTAATTTAAATAATATTATAAACTATTAGTAACTTTGTATTATATAGCAAGATATTATTAAAAATAAGTAGTAGATAAAACTATCTGATCACTGATGATTAAAATACTATGCAATTCAAAATGTGTTTAGCTTTTATTGGTTTCTATTATGAACCAATAAAAGTATTAACATAGATAATATTAAATAAAATAAGTAAAGTTAATAAACTAGCTATTCGGATATAAAAGGGTTAAACTAACACAGTTATATTTCATATTTTAACTTTATGGAAAATAAGCCAAATAAAAGCAGGTACTCTTCCCTTTAAAAAAGTACTGATGAACCCTTAAAAAATTTATAATTCGGAATAAGGCTAACCCATACTTTAATACAAGTTAATTTCCTTAATTTGTACAGTTACATTAACTTGGAATTTGTTTTCACTAACTTTACTTATGATCGGTTTGTAGGGGTTAAATTCTAATTTTATGGTTTTATTTAAATATTAAGTCTATATTGTACGTCATGTGCCGTTAATCATACTGTTAATATGTATAAGTATGTAGGTTTGACTCAAATCCATTATACACCACTCCTTTAACTTTGTAGTTTAAATATTAGCCGTTCGTAGTCATCTGTATGCTCATTGTATTCCTTTTAAACTGTTTCCCATAGCTACGATATTTAAAATCCATTAAACACCACCCCTTTACCGTACCTACAACGACAATTTAACTGTAGGTAGTCATCTGTACGTTCATTGATTTTGTTTACCAGTTGTTAGTTTTACTATTTAAATCGATTAGGTCTTGTGACGGGTAAAGTTTAATAAAGTAAAACTACGAATAACGATGTAATCGAAACAAAATAAGAACTATTTACAGTATAAATAGTTTCAAGTTATAAGTAAACGAACATTAAAACGAAGCGAGAAGAAAAAAATCCTTTTTTGAAACGAACCATTTGAAAATATGTCACTGTTACATTGGTCCACTAGCTGGGTATCGGCGTTTTGGCGTAAGGAAGATGATAGCAGCTTGGAATCTACCACAACTTCAAGACCTGCTAAAAAATTAGTAGACCGACCCACCTCGATCTTTGAAACTACTAATGGAGTGATCGAGGATCAAAACTTTGAGGTAAACGAAATACCTACAAACGCACCACTTTACGAGTTTAAAGACCATCCGTTGAAACCCACCAATTTAAACTTTAATACGACGCGACCTCTACAGACGAACCGATGGTGGCAAAACCTAACTTTAAACAACGGTACCGGTACCATCCCCCTATACCCTTACTTAATCCAATGTAAGGACAATAACAATCTGATTATCAGCTACCCTGAGAAGGTATCTACCTCCGACTACGTAATAAGTCCGTTTGTAGCCAACTGGACTATGAACTTCAATTCGAATGGTGCACGTAAGTTAAGTAACGTTGATGACCTCAGTGTAAGTATGAATTTCGGTACCAATGTCAAAGCCTACTTCATCCGTGGATGCCCCTACTTTACGATGGAGTTCAATAGTATAAACTTAAGATTGGATACCATACACGCTATACTTTCGGTCGTAACTAGTGGTAAACGTACTACCGTAAACTTCAATAATGGTCAGACTTGGACTATCTATTTAACCTCCAACATGGCTTGGTCCAACACTTTGAACAATTTGACTTTGCAAGGTGCGTATACTGGTGTATTTAGACTTGCTTTGGTACCTCAACCAATCGATCAAAATCTACAAGTTTTGGATCAATTTTCTACTACGTATCCTACTGGCGGTGACGTCCTTTACGAATTCCCATCGGATAGACAGGCTTACCTACATTTCAAGTTTAAGAAGAAGGGTGGTAACCTACCTTTACTTATGTTAGCTTTACCACACCATACCGAATGCTTAATTAATTTGTCTAAAGTTAATCTAAATGGTTACCAAACTTTGAAAGGTCCAATGACTGCAACAGCTACTGACCAATGGACAATGTTGGAGAACTTACTAACTATCCAATGGTTTTCACCTAACAAAGTCAAGGATAATTTTGTAGATAGGATTAAACAGAATATACCGAAAGATATTAACCTAACTACTACAGCTAAAGATCCGTACTTTGTAGGTAAACACGTGGCTAAACTAGCACGTCTCGCACTTATAGCTGAATCCGTCAACATGGTTTCATCAATACCTGCTATATTAACCAAAATAAAAGCTATATTGGAACCTTGGTTTAACGGGCAGAACCAGAACAAGCTGGTATACGATCAGACTTGGGGTGGCTTGGTTACTATAGAAGGTATAAATGATTCGGGAGCAGATTTCGGTATGGGTTATTACAACGATCACCATTTCCATTTCGGCTACTTTATCTATGCAACAGCCGTCCTAATCAAATACGATCCTAATTGGGTCAACAACAACAGCTTTAAAGATAAAGTTCTAACTATGGTACGCGATTTTATGAACCCTAACAGCAACGATCAGTACTTCCCAAAGTTCAGAGTTAAAGATTTTTATGACGGTCACTCGTGGGCTTCAGGATTATTTGAATTCGGTGACGGTAAGAATCAGGAATCTACTTCGGAATCGGTTAACGGATACTACGCAGTTTATCTGTTGGCATTAGCTCTCAATGATCAACCTTTAATCAACTTAAGTAATTTATTACTTACTACCGAACTTAGATCTTCAAGAAAATATTGGCACATGTTAGATTCTTCGATTTACCCTACAGCCTTCGCTAACAACAAAACGGTAGGTGTACTTTGGAATACCAAAGTAGATTACGCCACTTGGTTCGGTAAGAACGTAGAATTCATACATGGTATACAGATGCTACCTTTCACTCCTATATCACACGCTCTATTGGATAAACAGTGGGTTCAACAGCTTTATCCCATCCTTGCTACTGGGCTTACTAGACCTAATCCTCCAATAGATCAGGGATGGAAATCTTTTATATTTATGGCTAAAGCTGTATTCGACTCTCAAGCTGCTATCAACGAATTTGAAGCTTCACAGAAAGGTATGGATGATGGAAATACTTTGTCCAATACTTATTATTGGTTTGCTACCCAGCCTTAAACTTAAAAGCTTGTATTTTAGTAAATTTAGGATTTTTTATTTATTCTGTAACTTTAGGATTAAAATTTTTAATAGCTATATTTATTTATTTCCTCTTTTAAAATATATTTAAAATATAAGAATATTACTAGTTATAATTTATATGCTAAAAAATATTATAATTGAACAATTATTTAAAATTTTTATATTTGCATATTTATTATAAATAGCTAAGATATTTAAAGTATCTTTTAATAGTAAACAATTTTAAATAACTATAAAGCTAATTTAATTAGAAATCAAGTTTTTAAAAAAAATTATACTAAAAGTATAAAATAAGTTAATTTAAAATTAAATTATTTTAAGTGTGAGAAAATAGTATAGTTAATATTAAGCTTTTTAATAAATAAAGGTTTAATATATAATATATTATTAAACTACTATTATCAATGTTATTTTTATATATTTAAAAATCCAGATATATATAAAATATATAAAGTATATTGAAAGAAAAATTAGATTATATATTCTATTATAACATTTTAATAATTTATATTTTATTATTAAATTATTTTAAATCTTTAAAAAATTAAATTTTTATTTTATTAAAATAAATAATATATAATTAGTATTAATTACAAATTAAATATAAATAATTATAAGTATTTTATAGTAAATAAATTTATATTTATTACTTATTTATATTAACAAATACTTATTAATTAAACTTTTTTAGTAACTTTTAATAAAAAGTATTATTATTATAATAAATTATAAACTAATACTAAATAATATTAATTTTTTTTTAAAATACTAAATATTTATAAACTTATTAAAATAATAATTTTATTTAATTAGTAAGTATTTTATATAAATTATTATTATTATTATTCTTTAAAATCTTAATTTTTATTATAATTAAAAGTTTATAAATAAAAAATTAAATTATTAAGCTAATATTTAATATAAAGCTAAAAAAATAAATATTAAAATTTAAACTAAAAGTTATTAATAAATTAATAAAGCTATATAATAATAGTATATTATATACTAAATTTAAAAATAAGTGTTTACTTATTTAAAGCTTAAAAGCTTTAAAAGTAGTTAAAAATAAATAGTTATATAAAATAATTAGTTTATATTTATAATATCTTAAAAATATACTATTAAAAATTATTTAAACTAATAAATATTATTTTATTAAATTTAAAGTCTATAATAATAAAGTATTAGCTTATAATTCTTATATTTATAATAATTATAACTATTTAAAAAAATTTAAAGTTAATAAATATAATATGTTAAATATTTTTAGTAAATTAAAATTAGTATAAATAAATAGCTTAATTATTATTAATAGCTATACTAAAATATTAAATAAATATTTTTTTACTAAAAAAATAAAAATATTAATAAACTATACTATTTTTTAAAGCTATTATTAGTATTATATATTTTAAAAAAAAATAAGGCAGCTATTTTACTTATTTAATTTTAATTTTAATAAAAATATATAGGTTCTAATTTAGAAAAAGCTAAATAAATATACTTAATAACTATATATTTTAGAAATTTTATTTAATATATATATTAAGTTTATTAGTTTAAAATATTAATTATTATCAATTTATATTTTCTAAGTTAGTAACTTTACTTAGTTTTTAGTTTTTTAAATTCTAAAAAATATATTTTATATTTTAAAATTTATAATTAATTAAAATTTATAAATTAAAATTATTAATTTAATTAATTTTTATAATTATAAAACTTATTTTTTATAATTTTAAAATTATTAGCTTAGTTAACTTTAAAGATTACAAATTTTTTGCTTTTATAAACTAAAATTTTATTAGCTTTATAAAAAAAGTAAAGTTTAATAAATAGAATTTAGTATTAAAGATAGTAAAAAGTAAATATTTAAAATAATAGAAAAAATAATTAAAAAGTAAAAAATGAGAAAAATAGTAGTAAAGTATAAAAAAATAAATTAATAATATATAACAATATTAGTAAAATAATAATAAATATTTATAATTTTATAGTTATAAATAGCTATATAAGTTAAATTACTATGCTTTACTATTTTAAAAATTAAAAATACAAATATTTAATTAAAATAAAGGTTATAATAAAAGTAAAAATAATAAATATATTAATATCTAAAGCTTAAAGTTTTATTTTTATTTACTATAGTATTTATATTTTAATAAACTAAAAAATATTTAATTTTTATTATAATATTAGTTATTAGTAATTTTAATTACTACTACAATACCAGTATTTTTTTAAAGGCTATTACTATAGATTAAAATATTAATAAAGGTATTTGTATTAGATAATTTAATAAATAAGTTAGCTAGCAGTTGCTAATATAAGATATTTAGCTTTAACAAGTTAAGTATAGTTAGCTTTTTAGTTAGTTTACTTATTTTTAAATTGTTATAAAAGAAAATATATGAATTGTATTTAAAATTATTATTTTTACTTTAAGCAAAAATTATATTTTTAAGAATTAATTACATAGTTATCCTTTTAGTACAATCTAGCAAAATCATAAAATTTTTTAGCATTTATATCCTAATAACCTTTTAAAAATAAATGATAAATAAGTAGATTTTGCTCTTAAGAAAAATAATAATAATGTATCAAAATATAATTTTTAATATATGCTTTTGCATGGAGTTCCTTTTAAGTTTTCAAAAGTTTTGCTATTTCTAATTACCCTTATTAACCTGGAAAAAACATTGAGTTAAAAAACAATTAAAATAATATTATTTTTATATCTCTATTTAATTTCACTAGACTAACATGTATCAAATATAAATAATTTTAAATATACCATAAAATAATATACAAATGAAAATAAACTAAACTCAAATTAAATATATCTTTTATTTACATTGCTAAATTAGTCCTATAAAACTGACAACAAAGTTTAAATTAATATTAATTGGAGGTAGAAAAAACTAGACATTTTCAATAACTAATTATATGTTCTAAGGAGAAGGAAAGCTAAGGTAATGCCAAACGATAAAAAGATTATAGATGGTTAGTGAATACAGGCATACTAGAAGCTACTTCATCTTTAGGTTCCAGATGAGCAGTTAATTCGGTAGGGGGTAAATCTTCATAACAGATACGGTACACAGTAGTGAATAGAGGGAATGCACCAGTTTGTTTACGGGCAGCCAAAAACTGGTAAACTTCTAAAGCAGTGATAGTACCTTGTAATTTCTGGCCATTCAACATCTCTTTTTCTAAAACATCGAAGCTCTTACCAGTTTTAACAAATGCTTCAGCAACTTTACGGTTACGACCACCGTAGCAAGTAGTCATAAGATCACCAACGCCACAACTTTCAAAAAAGGTGGATTCCTGAACACCTCTGAGGTAGTTTTGCGCGAACTTCAGCATTTCCATTAAACCAATGCGGATGATAGCGGCTTTAGTATTACTACCTAAACCTAGGCCATCAACCATACCAGCGCCAATCGCTACTACGTTCTTTAAAGCACCGCATATTTCAACACCGTGTACATCGGCTACTGTATTTACGTGGAAGTACGGAGTATGGAATAATTGCTGGAAAAGTTGGGCGTGCTCCTTTATATTGGATCCAATAGTAGTTTCACTAAATTTCTCTAAGGCAATTTCGTTGGCGATATTAGCTCCTGATAAAGTGGATACTTCAATACCAAGTTCTCGCTTGATGAGTTCAGAAATCAATGTTATTCCTTTAGCATCGACATGAACACCCTATTTGAAAAATGAGTTTAGGAAACAATTTAATTTGGTCGTACCTTGATAAGGGAAATAGCTTTGCAGGTGGGGTGAACATGACCCTTAAGTTTTTTACAAATACCTTCAACAAACTAAAAAATATTTAATACTGAGTTGTAATTAAAAGTTACTTGATGAGGTGTTACAAAAACCAAAGTAGTAGCATCTCTAGCTGCTTCGACTACATCAGGTACAGCTATTATATTTTCAGGTAATTTTATTCCAGGTAGGTATTTGACATTTTCGTGCTTTGTATTTATAATTTCAGTTAACTTTTGACCATCAACCTGTTCTTCGTATACCCACATGTTGACATTCTTAACTACGTTATCTAGTTTCATGACATTGTTACCGACAATCTTAGCTGAAGCTGAACCCCTTCAAAAACATTGATTAATTTAGATGAACTTTGGTGTAAAACTTACCAGTTACCAGATCCGATGATGCATATTTTTTCCATAACCATTTTTGCTGTATATTTTTGAAAATTTAATGTTTTGAACATGGTGTATATTTTGACTCTTATATAGGGATCTGTATTAATTTAAGGAAATTAACAGCTTATAGAGCTTGATTATGATATCAAAGCTTCGGTATTTGACTTCGTGTAGCTCTTTAAAGAATATTCCTAATTGAATTTTAATTAAAACTTCGTAAAAAAACCAAAAATAACTTAAAGACGGATAATCGGATTGAAATTCCAACTTTTACACCTATCGTTCACTTAGAAGATATTTATGAAATGGGTTTAAAACCCATAATTTATAGATTTATCCAATAGATTACATTTATTGCTACTTTATTGTGAAGAAGGAGATCTTATCCTTCTAGATAAGTTTAAAAGAAATCAATTGGCTACCTTAGAGAATAAATATGACTTGCTGGCAAATGCTTAATTTTAGCAACATTTATTTTTTGAGAGAGGGATTAATTTAGATGGGTCTATGTATTTGAAGTATTTATTTAACTTGGACAAAAAAGGATTTATAGTTGAGCAAATAAGGATGAGGGTGAGTTCTCGAAAGCTTTGACAAGTTTAAGTACTCGAAATCTTAATTTAGATAATAAAGGACTTGAATACTAGCGAGTAGAGATGGGGGCGCAGATTTTAAAAAACCAGGCATTACAAGCCAGATAAGACTAATACACTAGAAGAAAAGGCTGCCATACCCAGTTTTATTCTGCACATTTACTTATTAGAAATTCCATATCAGAGTCTTTCCATATACCTTTATTTGTTTCCCAGAATAAAGTGAAAACTTTAATAGTGCACTAATAGTAAATAAACAAGAGGGGTTCTGGTATATCTGATTGTAGCTATTATGTGAGATAGTAAAGTTAAAAAATAGGAATTATAGTATAAACATATAGTTACAAAAGGGCTATAGTTTACTAATTCTAATTAAAAACTGCATTCTAAGGATAAAGGTATATATATATATATTATAGTATAGATAATAATAAATTTTACTATTTTAAGCAATTTAATAATACAAGTATAAATTTTAATTTAGGTATAAAAGGTGTAATTCACAAAAAAAGCTCTATATATAGGATTGAAATATTTATATAATGACTAATTATAGTATAATAGCTTAAGGTAGCTTATAATAAAATATAATGGTTGTAGCTAACCTAGATTTAATTTAAATAATATTATATTAAGTTTTCTTTACATTATTACTAACTTATCCTTTTTTTTCCTATTAAGTAATAAAAAATCCATTCTTTTTTCCTTTCTATTTTAATTTTTTTTTAATATAAACTTTGTATTTAAGAAAAAACCTAAACCTTATTTAAATATAAAGAGAATTAGCTAATTTAAAAATTATAACTAATTAAGCTTATAATTAATTTTAATATTTTAAAAAACCTAGCTATTTCATTACTTGAAAAGGTAATAAAGCTAGTTTTCTACTTAAAAAAATCCTTTATAGCTTATTTAAAATAAACTATTTAGTAGAAAAGATATATTTTTTAGCTTTTAAAAAAATAACAAGTTAATTTTTTTTTTAAATTAGTACTTTTAACTAAAATAAAAAACAAAACTTTTTAAACTAAGTATATAATAGGTAAAAATATTATAAAAAGTAATTTTAAATACTAAATAAGTTTAATATTTTATTTATAAAATTTTATTAAAAATAAAATATATTAAAATAACTACAATCTATCAAGCTTTTTAGAAAAACTAATATTATTTAAATAAAGTGTTAAAAAAATAATAGAAATAATATTTATATTTAATTATAAAAAACTTTATAATAATTTAAAGTCTATTATAAAAAGCTTAATTAAATAAATAATTAGTTACTTTTTAATATAGTTAATTAAAAACTATTAAAAGTATTAAAAAGTATACTTTTTAAAAAATAGATATTATATAACTATTAATAAAAAATAAATATTATTTAAATATTAATAAAAAATTTTAAAAAAAATAATTTATATTATATTTATTAAATAGATATAATACTATAAAAGTAAGTTAACAATTATAAAAAAATTATATCCTTATAGCTATAAGTTATAAATATTAAGTATATATTAAAAATAGTTATATAGTTAGTAATTATACCAAAGTTATCTAAAATTAAATATTAAATATTAAATATTAAATCTTTAACTTTTATTTTTTAAATTATATTTAAAACTTAAACAAATATAAAAATTATATATACTATATATATAAGCTTATAATTAGTTTAAATATTTATACAATTATAGTATACTAAAGCTATTTTTTAATATATAAGCTTAAATTTTAAAATAGCTAAAATATTTACTTAATTTATCTAGTTTTTTAATTTTTTTTTAAAAATATACTTTAAATGTTTAAAGCTACTTTTTTTATAATATATAACTATTTAAAAAGAATATAATTTTGCTAAATATAGAAAAATAATAATATAAAGTAATATGTTTACTCTTTTATAATAAAGCTAAAAAAATTTGAAGTATTTATTTAATTAAATAGCTTTAAACTTTATAAAATACTAATATAAAACTTTAATACTATTATATTATTATTAAAATAATTTGAAAAAAAGTTGGCTTTAAAATAAAATTTTAAAATTAGAATTATAATATATAATACAATATAAAAAGTAAACTAACTATATAAAAAGCATTATTTAAATTTATATAACTTTATTATATAAATAAATAAAAATTTAATAAATATAATATTTTTAGTTTTAGGCTAAAGTTATTAATTATATAGTATATTATAATTTATATTAATTTAATAGCTTTAAAATCAACTTTTAAAGCTATATTTTTAAAAATAAAAATATTTAATATATAGAAAAAGTAATTTTAATACTAATATTATTACAATATATTTATAAAAATATATATTTACTTAAATAGTCTTATTTTAAATTTAAAGAAAAATTATTTAAAAAACTATTAAACTATTTTAATATATAATTAATATTTTTTTATTAATATAATAATTAAAAATTAGATTAAACTTTTATATATTATATAGTAAAATATTAATATTATACTTTTTAATTAATTTTTTACATTATAGAAAACTATATATAGCTTAAACTTTAATTTAATTAAAAATATTTTAATATTTATTTACTATTAAAAGTATATTAATAAAATAAACTATTAAAACTATATATATATATATTAATAAAAATATTAATTTTAAGAATATATTAAGTATATTTAGCTTTATAAAAATATAAAATCTAAAAAAATACTAGTAAAGTAAATTTAAAAAAACTTATAAATAGTTATTAAAAAATTTAACTATTAGCTAAAAATTTAAATAAATTAATTAAAAATTAAAATTTATATTTGAAATTTATAAGATATAAGTTTAAATATTAAAAATATATATTAATATAAGTATATATTTTTTTATAATTATTATAATAAATTTTATAATAAAAATTAATTTTTTTAATTTTTTTTTAAATATACCTTAATATATTTAATTTTTAAATAAATATATATATTATATAATAGTAAGTATCATTTACTTTTTAAAATTTTATTAATATTTTTAAATAGTAATTAGCTACTTCTAAAAATAGCTAATTTTTTATTTATATAAAATTAAAAAGTTTTTATATTTAGTTTAAAAAAAAATTAAAGTTTATTATTATTTATATATAATTTAAAATTAAATATTTATAATATTTAATATAATATTTAAATTAGTTCATTAAAACTATAGTTATAATTTTTAAAAATTATATTTATTTACTTCTACTTTATAAAATGTAAATAAAAAGTAAATTTGTATTACCAATTTTTTTTAAATACTATTTTTTATAATATAATAAAATTAACTTATTTTAATAATTTATTTTAGTTTTAAAGTTTATTAGTATTTACTAAACTTTAGCATTAATTTTAAAACTTATTTTTACTTTATAATTATACTTTTTATTTATTTATAAAATTTATAAACTTTATAATTTCTATTTTTAATTTAAATAATAATTATTTAATTTTTAATAATTTAATTTTACAAGCTTTTTAATAATATAATATTTTTAAAACTAATTATAATCTATATTATTAAATATATATAGTTTATTTAAAGTAATAATAATAAAAAATGAGTAAACTGTTTATAAAATTTTAAATTTAAAATAAAAACTTTACAAAAAATTTTTTAAAGTACTTTTTAATTAAACTAAATTAACACTTTAATAAATTTATAAATATAGTAAAATTCATTTGAAATTTAATTATTTTTAATAATAGTTTATAATTTATTATAAAAAAAGTTAAATTTATATAAATATAACTATTTTATTAAAGTTTAGTAAAAAATCTTAATTAGAAAAAACTTTTTAATATTTATAAATATATTTATTTAATTAAAAAATATATAATTATAATTTAAATAATTATTATTATATAACTGCTTTTTTTTATTTTTTAAAAAAAATTATTTATTATTAAGCATTTAATTACTTTTTAAATTAGACTTTATATATATTTTTCTAGTATTTAAATAGGCTTTATAAAATATAAAACTAACTTTTTAATTTTTTTATCTTATAGCTACTTAAAATATTTATGCATTTATTTTTAAAATTTAAATATACTAATATATAATAACTAATTATATTTAATAATATATAAAACTTTAAATATAAGATAATATTTATAAAGTTTAAAATTAGTTTAAAATTTACAGTATTTTTACTTTTAATAGTAAATTATATAAATTTAATGCATTTATTACTTATAAAAAAGTTTTAAAAAAATAACACTATACTTTTAACTTAAGTTATTCTAGTTTAAATATAATTTTATATTATTATTATTATATATTTGTTTTATTTAGTTTATATTCTTAATAATTATAATTTAATAGGTATTTTTATATTAAATATAAAAGGGTTTACTATTACTTTAAATATAAAAAAAGTAGTAAATTTAATTTTAAAAATTAGTAACTTATAGCTTTAATAAATATAAAATTAAGTATTACATAAAATTTTATTATATAAAGTTTAATTTAATTTATATTAGTTTTAATATAATATTAGTTTAAATTAATAAAAAAAAGTTTAATAATATTCTTAAGATAAAAACTATATTAAAAATAAATAAACTAAATATTACTAATAATAAGTTTATTTTTTTAAATTAAGTAAAAACTTATAACTATATAATATATTTTTTTAATTTTTAACTAAATTAAATATAAATAAAAAGCTTTTTTTAATATTAATTTTAAAATAAGTTAAAGTAATTTAATATTATTATTATTATATATTATTATTATAAACTTTTTAATATAAAAAATAAAAAAATTCTTTTTAAATTTAACTTTATAATTTTTATTTATTTATAGCAGCTTTTATAACAAATTTCAATTTAAGCTTTTTTAATTAAAAAAATGAAAATTAATTTAATATTATATAAAAATATATATTAACTAAATAGCATAATATTTAACATAAATAAAACTAATATTAAATTTAAATATTTTCTGTTTTTTTACATTATTTTATATTTGCAACTTAGTATTATAATTATATATCTAAGTATTTTTTTAAAAGCTTAAAAATATTATTTTAAGTTAAAATAAAAGCTATATAACTAATTTTTTTAATTTATATTTTTTACTAGTAGTATACTAATTATAATATAAGTTGTTTTAAATATTAAGCTATTTTTTTCTAAATTTATATATATATTTTAAAAAATTTTAAATATTAAATCTAGATTATATTTAATTATAAGTATAAATTTAAGCAGTTTTGCTTTTTTAAAGTTATTAAAAAACTAAATCTTATAAACTCTTTAATATAAACTTTTATTTTAAATTAATTTTCAATTTTTAAAATTTATAATAATAAAATTAGGCTAAAATAATTATTATTCATTATTTTTTACTTTATTTTTTTTCTTTTTCTTTATATTATTTATTCTAACTTTTATTTCTAAAAAAGATTATTTTTTAGTAATTATTTAGAAAGATTAAGTAAAAAGTAGCTTTTTACTCTTTTTGAATACCTATAAATTTCAGGTTTTATTTTTTATTATTTAATAAAGTAAATTATATATTTTTAATTTTTTTTTTAAATTTCTACTATTTTTATAATAGTAAGCTATTTTTTATTTTTATTAAAAATTAAAACTTTAATTTAAACTATTAATAATACTACTATTTTTAGTAAAACCTAACTTTTTAAAATTTATAAAGTACTTTAACTATATATCTTTTTTGTACCTTTTTTAAATAAAATACTTATCATTACTTTATAACTTACTTTTTACCCAAAAAATCTGCTCTCTATTTTTATTTATTTTATACTTTCTATATTATTTAATTACTAGTTCTATAGCTTCATTTTTCTAATAGACTTTACTTTTTTGGAAAAACTCCCTTCTAATATATTTAACTATATTAATTTTATTATAGACTATTTACTGTACATTTGTTTGAATATTTATAAATAATATATTTTAATTCCTTTTAGCTAAAGTAGTGCTAAATAAATAAAAGTATTTCTTTTTTAAAGAGAAATTCTATCTTTGTGATAAGTTTAATAGAGGATTATAAGGTATCAAAATAATTAAAGCTAAACATTTAAACTCTCCTTCAAAATTTACTCATTTTCTTATTCTATTCCTTGATATTAACTGCTAAGGCAGAAAAATAATAATAAAAACTCATATTAAAAGAACATAACTTATAAAAATAGAGTTTTCTTAAAATAAAATGTTAAAAATATATATTTACTATGATATATATTGTATGCCAAGATGGCCAAGTGATCTAAAGCATTGCAATTAAGATGTAATCTCTTCAGAGTTATTGGTTCAAAACCTATTTTCGACATTACTCTTCTTTTAGAACCTTCCTTTCCGCATACCTGCCCTTGACTAGAGTAATTTTTTTATAGTTGTAAATTTGTAATCTTAACTTTATTTATTGGTTGTATGTTACTTTTTTACTAAATATTTTTTTATTAAAACTATCTAATGCAGGATAGTATTAATCACAAAAATATATAAGTACATACATTTTTATCTGGAATAAAGAAGCTATATTTTTAAAGGTAATTATTTTGTGTAGTCAAACATATATTTTAATCGAACACAAAACTAAATATAAGTTTTTAGACAATTTTAATTATATAACCAACACATTCATATTTTATATATATTTACTTTTTATTTATAACTGTAATGGAATATGAAAAAATGAGAATCAAGCGATTTTATTATTTAGTTATTATAAAAGTACTGATTTGTAAAACATATAGAATCAGCGCTTCCTTTACATGCTATTTCGGAAATTTTAGGTTGTATGCAGTTCTTGTCTTTATCGAAACATAGCTTCTCATTATCTGGATTGTAAGTTAACGTTGCGTTTAAAGGTGTTAACTTATTATCTAAAAATAATGTAGTACCAATATGTTTCAAAGGCACTTGGTAGGCGAATGCGTATAAAATGCTTGCTAACTTGAACAGAAGGACCATTTTTCTTCATTTTTGTTTAAATTTGGTTAGCAAGCTAAAGCAGTTTATTTGTACTATTTTTTGCTTATTATTTTCTATTCGAATCTTTACTTAATGACTTTATTTTCAAATTTATAAGGAGCCGTTTTTTTGCAAATAATGTACATTTATCATAAATATAAACTTAGTAAAAGTAAGTATTCGGAAGCCTTGAAAAACAGCATTTTATTTCATGTGAGAAATCATATTTTATCTTTAGTAGTGTATCTTTGAAAATTTTAATCACAACCAGCAATTATTCATACCTTATTTCCACAGTAAGATTTTAAATATTATTCGAATTAATGATACTAAGCATCCAACTATAACTAAATATAGTAAAACAAAGGTGCGGTCAAGATTAAAAGCAGTCAAAGAAGTTTGTGAAAACTTAGCTGCGTATTTTTAAATTTCAGAGCTGATAAAAAAGCAGTTAAAGCTAGACCTAGAAGTCAAATCGATGTTACTTTATATCATCATGCCTGTATGTAACGTCAGTTGTTAGTAATAGCAAACAGGTTCTCAAGAAACCCGAAAGAAATATGTAATCGTGTACAGGAATGAAAAAGAGACAATTGTGACTAATAGATATGATATAAAAATCACAACTGTAATCATTCAAGTTGACACATCCTTAGCTCAATTACTGGATGATACGTTACCAACGCTATAAAAGAGAACAGCCAAAAGCATACTTCTGTTATATACAAAAAACTTCACGATTTAAACTTTTTAAAGAACTTGAAGAAATGTTAGCGTTTAAAACGGCGTCCATCCTCTACGTATTCGTCAACAACACCAATACTTTAATTAAAACTCCAGTTCAGACTGATCTACTGATAGATTCAGTCATCACACCAATTACAAGTGATATAGTTTACAAGCAAGGTATTAATGAACTGTGTATTAAAGGAGAATGTATAAAGCCGTCCAAAAAATACAACAAATGCTATAACAAACATATCGTTAACCAGCTTTGCTTTGAAAACTCTGATTATAAAGTATAAGCTTATCTTTTCACGATATTCCATTGCATCGATGTTTATAAATATATGCTTCAGCTATATTTAAAATAATAAATTTTGCTCTTTATGTATACTAATTTTATTTAAATTCAGAAACTTAATATATATTCTAATTATATCATTTTAAACAAGCTCATTAGAGAATATCAATGTGAGTAGAAGTGAAATTTATTTTTTAAATTATTTTAAGTTATATAAATTAATTTATCTTAGTTTTTATTTAAATTCCTGGCCATCAATATATATATGTCAAAATTTTAATTATTCTTATTTTGTATATTGCTGTATATCTATTATATTTTAATAAAATTTGAGACTAAAACAAACCAGAAATACTATAATTGCAGGAAAAAAATTATAATGGTGTAAATATACCTAAATGTATAGAAATTTTGCAGTTTATAATTATGAAATTACATTTAGGAATTCTTATTTTTTTAAAAGGATAATTTTAAACATATAGTAAATAGATAAATTAACTATATAATTCAATAATTTAAAATTTAAAATTATACTATTATAGTTTTATAAGAAATAAAATAATTAGTAATATAATGGATATATTACTATATTATAGTATAAAATTCAGTTTAAAAACATTCTTTATAATATAGCTTTAAAAAAGCAAAAACTAGGTATTATTTTAATAACTACTTTATTTATTTATTTTTATATAATCAAAAATAATTAGTAAACTTTACATTAAAAATTATTTATTTTCTATCTTAGTTTAAAATTTTATTTTTATTTAATTAGATATAGTATTTATTTTTTTCAGCTATTAATAAACTTATAACTTTATTTATTATAATTAAGCTATATATTTTTTCTAGTATAATATAAATATATATATAATAAATTTTAATTTTAATATTTTTAATTTAATTTTCAATTTTTCTAACTTTATAAAGCTAAAAAAATTAACTTTTATTATTTATTTTTATAAATTTTACTATTTATAATAAGATTAAAAATTATTTATTTATTTTAGTTAGTTTAAAATTTATTTATATTTACAATCAGTTAATTTAATAAGTAAATAAGTTTAATAAAAGGTAAAATAATAAAAAAGCTAATAAAACTAGCTAAAATTAATATATTTATATTATAATGGTTTTTAAATTAATATAATTCTAAAATATAAGAGTAAAAAAGTTATGAAAATAAGAAAAAAATAACTTATATCTTTTTGAAAAAGTTTTATATCAGTTTTATATTATATATAATTTAAGTATATAATTTACTTAATAGCTAAAAAATATTTAAAATTATAATACTAGATATTATAAGACTTTTTAGTAATTTAATATTTTTTAAAGTATTATATAAACTTTTTAATATTAATTATTATTTTTAGTATTAAATATATATAGCTTATAAAAAGTAATAATTATAATAAAAAATAAGTAAATTACTTATATTAGATTTTAATTTTAAAGTTAATTATATAATTTAAAAGTATAAAATTATATTATATATATATAATATTAAAGTATTTAGTATTATAGATTTTTAAATACTAATTTATTATTATTAATAGTAATATTTACTAAATATTTTTCTATATAAAATTATATTATTTAATTTTATATAAAAATAATTATTAATAAAGTAAAAATATATAATTTTAAAGGTTTATATTATATAAACATAAGTTAATAAGTTAATTTTAAATAAAAAGCTATATTAAATTATTTATTAAAGATAAAAAGCCTTTTTATTATTATACTCTTAAAAAAACTTTTATAATATATTTTAATAATAGTATACTATTACTATAAATATATAATAGCTTATTTTTTATTATATACTTTACTATTTTATATATTTTTAATCTTATTTAAATAATTTATTCTTTATTTTAAAATAAACTTTTTTAAGTCTATTTTATTTAATAAGATATAAAATATAAAAACTTTAGTTTTAAAATTAAAATTTATTTTATTTTTATACTTTTTTATAAAATTAGTAATAAAGTTATTAAACTTACTATAAATAATAATAATATTATTTTCTAATAATTTAAAAAGTAGTTTTTATTATTTTAATTAAGTATATAACCTTTTTATATAAAAACTTATAATAAATTTATAATTTTTTTCTTATTAAATTTTATATTAAAAATTAATTAAAAGAAAAAACTATTTTTTTAATTTAATTTAATACTATATTTCTTTATTATTATTATTATTATAGTATATTATAATACTTTAGTTTCATATAATATAACTTTTAATATATATTTAAAATTTTAATTAATTAATAATAAAAGTTATATAAATTAGTTTTTGCTTTATTTTTAAATTATATATTATTTTTAATTAATAATTAGTATTAATATATTATATATTTTTAATCTTTTAATAAAGTTTTATATTTATAAAAATTTATACTTTTAATAAATATAATTATTTTACTAATATATTTAGTAATATTATTTTTAAAATTCTAAATTTAGTTAATAGTATTTATTTAATATTTTTAAAATAAAATATATAAAGCTAAATAAATAATCAGCTACTTTTAAAAGTAGCTAATTTTAACTACAAAAATTAAATAAAAATAAACTAAGCTAATAAAATTGGCTAAAAATAAATAATTTTAATTATATTTATTTACTTTTTATATATTAAAAAGTATATAATATTTAGTATACTCTA
>JAWQFY010000376.1:0-34101 GCA_037055185.1 Capillidium rhysosporum | reverse complement strand
TCAACTTAAGAAACATAAAAGTTGCTTATAACGGAAAATACACAAAATTAAAAACTTAAGATTACATCTCACATTAATTTATATTTTAAGTTTCTAAAAAATATTCTTTCAGCCTTTATTTGTAGCTAATAGAACGTCTATTTTATGTATAAATTATACAAATATAATAATTTTACTGAAAAATAATTTACTTAAATTAAATAATATTTATTTTAAAATTATTAATAAATAAGTAAGATAATTCTTTAATTATAATCAAAATAATATTTATCTTATATTATATATAGCCTTAAGTGCTATATTCCTTAAATATGTTTTTATTTTACTTTTATTTTTATAAGTAACTAAAACTTTAAAAGAGAATACTAAACTAAAGTTATATATAGTTGATTATAACTAAAAATAAGCTAAATATATATATATAAATATGTTAAAAAGTAATTAAAACTTATTAATTTTTATTATAAATTATATTTTTACTCTAAATTTTAAATAATTAATTCACTATTAAATTAAAAAACTTATTTATATTTTATTTATTAACTTGAAATCTTAACTTAATAATTTGTATTGAAATATATAAAATTTTAGCATAAGATATAAAAATAATTTTTTATTAATTTAGATTTTTTAAATTTTTTATATTATCAAACCTATTTTTTAAGCACTTATAAATATTAAAATATAAATAAAAATAATAAAAGTTTAAATTATATAAGGTTTAATTAAATTTAAATAAAATAATAAAAATAATAATCCTTTTTATTAAAAAACTATTTTTTAAAAGTATTTACTTAATAAAATATATATATATATATTATATATTATTAATTAAGCTCATTTATATTTATAAAAGCTATTAATAAAACTAAAATTTTAAAAAGTATATATTTTATATAATAATAATTATATTATTTAAAATTAAATTATACTTTTTTAAAAAAAATTATTATTATTTATCTTAATAAAATAAATAATATATAAAATTTATAAGAATTTTATTTATGTAAAATATTTTTATAAAGTAAAAGTTTAAGTTTTATAGTTAAAAATAGTAAACTTAAATTTTTAATACATTTTTAAATAAACTGTAGTTAAAATCTGTTATTTATAAGTTTTTTACTTAAATTTACTAATAATCTACTAAATACTAATAATATAATTTTATAAATTATTAGTATTTTTAGATAAATTATAGTATTTATAATTTTTTATTAAAGTTTTAGACTATATATAGTTAAAAAAAATTATAAATTTAAAATTAGAGCTATACTAGATTTTTATATATAAAAATCTAAATAGTTTTTATAATTTTACTATTTTAACTATAGTTTTAATAATTATAATTTATAAAAATATAATTAAGCTATTATATATATTAAATATATATTAAACTAAATTACTATTTTTAAAACTTTTTATAGTAAACTTAAAACTGCTTTCTTAAGTAAATTTAAATAAAAGTTAATTTTATTAATTTTAAATTAAGTTAATTTATAATTAGCTATATAGCTAAATTTATAATTATAGTTAAAATAATAAAAATAGTATATTTTTAGCTAAAAGTAAAAAATATTATATTTATTTTACTTATATTTAATTCTTTAAAATTATTATTTAAATATTTATTAGCTTTATTTATAACTTATTTTAATTATCTTATTAATATAGTAAAATAATTTAATTTATTAAATTATACTATACTTTATTTTATTTAATTAGTTTGTTATCTTTTTGATATTTTATTTATATTTTTAAGATAATTTTAATAAATTAGCTAAATTATTTTGTTTTTATTTAGCTTATTTTATAAAAAATTATTAAATAAACATATATTTAGTTATTAAATTTATTATTAAAAATATATTTAAAGCTAAGTAAATTTTATTTTAATTAAATAAAAATTAACTCTTTTTAAAAAAGTTAAATAAATTTTTAAAAGATTACTATAATTAAAATTTAGTTAAATAAATATTTATATTTATTTAGGTATATATATATATATAATTTAAACTTTTTAGTTTATTTTATTAAAAATTATATATAAAGTTATTTTTTTAAAAAATATATATTACAATATAATAATTGCACTTTTTTAGAATTTAAATATATTAAAATGTATTTAAAAAATTTAAAAATTTAAAAATAAAAGCTTAAATAATATATTATTTTAAATAATATATATATATTAAATAATATTTAAATTAAAAAATATTTTACTATTAAAATTTTTATTTTAGCAATTTTAAAAAAAGTTTATTTATATTAAAGTATTTTTTAATATATTTTTTTTTAAAATATAAAAAAATAAAGTATAGTTTTAATAGACTACTTTTTAACAACTTTTAAATAAAACTTAAAAGTTAAATTTTAAGCTATTTGGCTTTACTATATAATATATAAAATCTTAATATAATTTTTAACTATTATAATAATATAATAAATAATAACTTTACTACTTTATAATAAATTTATATATTAAAATAGCATAATATTTATTAAATAACCTTTTTAAAAAACTTAAAATAAAACTATTTAAGTAAATATATATTTTTATAGCTTTTAACTCTAAAGTTATTAGTATTGAATTTAAATTTAATATATTTAAATATATGTTTTTATATATTAAAAGCTTTACTTTTAATATATTAAGTATTTAATATACTAATAAAATATAATTTTAATAATTAATTTTAAAGTTATTAAAATAAATATTGTTATAATTTATTATATAATTAACATTTTTAGCTTAAAGTTAAAAGTATTTATAATTTTAATTAAACTAATATATTTTTATTTATTTTTATAGCTATAATATAAAATATTATACTTATTAAACTTATATATATAAATATATTTAAATTAAATATATTATATTATATTATATAAAGTAAGTTAAACTAATATTTTAACTATTTTAAAATTTAAAATAGTATACTAAAACTTTATTTTAATATATTATAATATTTTAGTTTATTTAAACTAATTATAAACTTATATATATATATATGTACTATATAATAGCATTATTTTTTAAAATATATATAATTTTTATAGCTTATAGCTATAAATATATATAATGTTTATAGTTACTAACTTATTTTTATATTACTATACTTATTTTAATATTTTTTATAATTAAATACTAAAAATTTTGATTTTTTTTAATACATAAATATATTAATACTAAATTAATATTTTATTAAAATTTTAATATATTTATAATATTAATATAGTAATATACTTTAGAAAATTATAAATAATAACTAAAAACATATAAATTTTAATTATATCTATATATAACATTATTAAATATAATATTTTAATATATATAAAATAATTATATAACTATTTTTAATTTTATTAGCTTGATTTTTTATTATTTAATTTTTAAAAGTAGCTGATTATTTATTTAGTATTTTTTCAAAACTTATTTATAATATTTTAATTTAGCTATTAATTTTTTTTATTTAGTTAAATAATTTTATAGCTATAATTACTATTTTTATAAAAATAGTTAAAATTATTTTAATTACTATAAAATTAAGATATTTTATAGCTAGTAATTTATATATATTTATTTAATTAGAATGTTTTTTCTAGTTTAAGTTTTAGTTTTATAATTTAAGTTTAGTAGTAGCTAATTTAAAAATGAATATATTAGCTTTATTATATTTTTAAAACAAAGGTAAGCATTTTAATTAATTATAAGCTTAAGTAAATAATAAAAATTTTAGTTAATTAAAAGATTAAATTAAAGGTAAATATTTATAATAGTTAAATTATTAACTAAGTCTAAAAAGTAAAAATAATACTTTTAGAAAAATAAAGTTGTAAATATTTATATTTTAAACTAGTTTATTTTCTAAAAATCTATAAAATAAATAAATAAATAACTAATATAGTTAGATTTAAGTATTTTAAATTAATAAAAGCAATAAGCTAAAAAATATAAGAAAAACTACTACTAAGAAAAATATTTAATAAAAAAATTAAAAATAGCTTATATAAAGCTATACTAATATAATACTTAATAAAATTATCTTTTAGTTAAAATTACTAAGTATAAAGTCTTAAAAACTAAAAAGTAGTAAAAAAGTAGCTAATTTAGCACTTATTATACTGAATAAGCTAAATTTTATAAATAAAATTATTTAAAATTATTTAATATTTTAACTAAATAATAGTCTATTTAGTTTTTTTAACTTTATATTTAGTTATAGCTAGTAAAGTTAAAAATAAATATAAGTTATTATAGATATAAATAGAAGTATTAATAACTAAAGTTAATATTTTTAATAAAAATATCTTTACTTTTTTTAAATTATTTTATTTAGCTTATTAAATAGTAAAGCATTTTTAAAAATAAATTGCTATTCTAACTTAATTTTATTATAACTATTTAATTAAAAATATAGTTAAAAAATATTAGTAAAAAGTTAAAACTAATATATTAAAATTAAGTATTTATATATTTAATAAATAAAATATAAAAACATTTATTTAAAGTATAAAAAAAAGCTTAAATAATATACTTAATAGTTTTTTATAAAAGTATTAAGTAAATTTTAAAAAATACAATAGATAGTTTACTTTAAAAGTTGCTTAATAGGTAAATTTATAATAAATATTACTCTAAAAGTATATTAAATTACTATTAAATTATTTTAATAGTAAAGCTATTTTAACTAACTTTTTAATAAAATAATTTTTAATATAAAAAATATTATTTATAATTAATCTTATAATATTATTAAAAAATAAAAATAAAAATAAAGTTAAAGTAATATATATATCTAATACATTAGCTAAATTAATATACTTTTAGTTTAAAATATAGTATATTTAAGTTTATACTATATTTATATAATTTTAGTAAAGCTACTAATATTAAAATAAAGTTTATATATTTTTTTAACTAAAATACTATCTATTTCTAAAATATAAAAAAAACTTTTTAATAAAATTAGAAAAATATATAATCATAAATTTTAATTTTACTAAATATAATAAGATAAAGTTAAATACTTTTTAGTTTTATATAATAATAATATATTTTAAAATATTTTTAAAAAAACTTAAACTAGATTTATTTTACTTTATAAAGTAAGTTAAAATTTTTTTTAATTTTTTTAAAATTTTAAGTAATATTTTATATAAGTTAAATATTTTTTAAAAGTTTATTTAATTAGATTACTAATATATTTATATAGTAACTATACTTAAAAAATTTTAAACTTGGAATAAAAGATAAAAAAAATTATTTTAGCTTTTATTATATTAAAAACTATATAATAGTACTAATAATACTATATAGTAGTACTGTTTTAATTTTAATATATATTTAAAAATAGTAACTTTTATAACATTTAGCTTAATTTTTTACTAACTTAAAATATATATTTTTTAATTTTATAAATTAGTTTTATATTTTTAATATTTAAATATATTAATACTATATTTATTATATTATAGAATATATTTTAAAAAATTTATTTAAATTATTTTAAAAATATTTTTTTATTATATTTAATAAATACTAAGTATATTATTTTGCTATTAAATAAATTAATTTTTTTTAGCTTTTAGTAAATTAAATCCAATATATTGAATTTTGTAAATTTTTAAAGAATATACAAATTATATAATAGCTTATTTACTTTTATTTATAATATTTACCTTATATAAAATTTTTATAATAAATAAGTTTAAGTAATTTTTTAAAATATAGCATTTTATTTTATTTTATCTAACTTTATCAAATGTTTAAATTTTTAGTTAATTTTTAAAGTTAAAATTTGCTACTATTAAGAGCAGTTAATTTTCTATATATTCACTTTAAGATTTAAAAAAATTCTAATAGCTTTATCTAACTTATTACTTATTTTTGTATTTTAAAGCTAATTAAAATATTAAAATTAGGTTACTTTTAGAAAATATATTTTAAAAAACATAAAAGTCATTTAATTTACCTTTTATTTAATTACTATCTATATATATTAGAAAATTATAAAATTGTTTATCTAAATTATTCTATTTAAGCATTATTAAATATATTTAGTTGTATACAAATATTTAGACTATTTTTTAAATATTAAAGATTTATTTTATGTTTGCAATTACACTTTGAGTATTTTTGAACTACAATACTTGCTTTTAGTAATATAATTTTTTATTATTTCAAATATAGTTCATTTGACCAAGTTTAAACTTCATTGAAGTGAAAATAAATATAAACTGAAAAAAAAGTTACTTTAGTGAATGCAAATTTTATGTTAATAAAAAAATACTTTTATAGATTAAATTTGTAGTAAGTATAAAAAAAATTATAAAATTAAACTTCAAATTATGAAAATTGAATCTAATGAACGATAAATCTCAAACTGTAACTTAAATAATTGTTCTAAATTTAGATTTCATTTGTCCTTTTAGCAGTTCAAAATAATTCGGCCGTACTACATTACGTTTCTGAAATTGAATACGTCACATATGAATTCAGAACCTTCCCCAGAAGATCTAATCCATGACGTATACTATTATAGTTTATTTTTAGTAAGAATGGGTATAAATATAGGAGGAGCATCAAGAGCAAACTTTAGTTTTTTAAATACAAAGTTGAAAAAATGGCACAAAAAGTAGGACGCAGTCATCCCGCCTTTCAATGGGTACCAGCTAGTCATGGGTCTATACCACCAAATGCAGTACAGGGTGGATGTGAGAGTGATGGAAGACCACTATTTATCGCGCGTGCCTTACATTCCGGATCTTTAATACCAGGTAAAGCGGCACCCCATATCAAAGGGTGTTTAGTTGGGTATGATACCAAAGAGAAGTTTACTGAGAACTACGAAGTCTTAGTTGGAGACGCTAAACTTTTACAGTGGAAAGAGTGTTATGGTAGATTACAGCCTCAGGGTTGGTCTCCTTTAGAAGCTGGTTACGAAAGTGACGGTCAGGAACTTTTCATCGGTAAGACTAGGATTTCAGGTGGTGAAGTTATAGGTAAAGTTGGCACTCATTTTGCCAACGGCCTCATGTACGGTTATGATACTAAAGAAAAAGGTGTTAAGGAAACTGATATTTACTACGTATTATCTTGCCCTGGATTCTAAATTATTTGTATCTGCTAAAGTATTTAGTTATTTATCCACGTTTAAATTAAAATTTCTCTTTAACTACTTGTGTTTTAGTATGTAGTTTTGATTAAATTTCATTTGAACTTTATTAAATTCTAAGCTTATTTAAAGCGCTTTAATATAAATGCTTATAGGAATACATACCTGTGTATTTAAATAGCTTTACTTTTTAGCGCTGTCTACTTATGCCTGTTATTTTCGAATAAATCCTTAACATATACTTTTATTGTCTCAGATCTTAGATATATTTGTATACAATCTTCAATCTTTATAAAGGTAGATAATTATATATAGTAACGGTAGACAGACAAAAAACATAAAAAATAATGTTCAGACACAAGTATATTTTAAAATGTAATAGATGATATATAATATAGTGCTCATGTTGCAACAAAAATAACATTTAAATATAATTTACTTTTAATTTAATCAAGAGTGGTGCTAATAAATTCACAAATACTTAAGAAAGGTGATTATGTACTTTATAAGATTTAACATCTAGAAGCAGCTATTCTTACTCAGTCATAAGAACAAAAAATAATCCTGTAAACTATATATGTAAAGTTTGAAATCATAGCTACAATTATATCTTCTTATTTTTGATAGGCTAGATATAACCCGACTTAGATTTAAGTATAGAAATAATAATTCATTATAAGATAAACCATACTAATTAATGTCGTTTCTGGTTTAAATGTAAATGTGAAAAAATATAATGCAATTAAAACTATATGATTAAAAACATCTTGCCCTTAAACAAAAAGATAGTTAATATCAAAAGTTTCATTTCTGATATTATAATAATAAAACTTTAAATTGATTCTATAGCGACTAAACAACATACATACTTTATCTAAAAACTCTTAAAATAAAGCAGCATAGCAATCAACGCTTTTACATCACTTATTCCAATTGAATGTTATACGTGTAAATGGCATCGTTTTTATTCCGACTATTCTAAAACTGCTGGAACAAGCCCCTCAAAATCTTCTAAGTAATTTCATATCTTAATTGGTTACTTAGAAATTTTTACGTAAAAAGTTGGGGTTAAGCTCGTTGAAATAAGATTTTGCCTAAGGATATAAAAAGCTGAAGAAAGTTAAATTCTCTAAGTACTTTTTTTAAAAATTGACTTAGAGAATTTTGTATAGATTTGGCTAGCGATCCATTTTTGTTTTCATGATAGACAGTGACTCCGATAAACCAATCAGTTCCCAGTTGTTAAAACCTATTAGTACCAGTACGATACACATATACCACAGTATATTTACTTAATTAATTTTTAGATGATAGGATTACGAACAACAACGGCTCCATAAAGAAGGAAGATTCAGGTACCACTGATATTTAAAATTAATTTTAAAAATATATAATAGATGATGATACTCCATTATCTCAAATGATTTCCAATAAACCCAAAGTTAGCATTAATTCTGAAAATCGCAACAATAACCTTACTCTTTCATCTGTGCTTAAGAAAACTTCACCCAAACCGAAGGCTAAGGAAAGCATTAAGTCAGAAAGTTCTGATGATGACCTACCTTTAACAGCAGTAGTTGAAAAGACTTCATCGAAACGTAAGCCAAGTATCAAATCAGAAAGCTCTGACGATGATCAGCCTTTATCAGCTATAATTAAAAAGACTATACCAAAACATAAAGCAAGTATCAAGTCAGAAAGTTCAGATGATGATTTACCTTTATCAGCTGTGATTAAGAAAGCTTCACCTAAATCTAAAGTAAGTTAAAAATTATATTCCGTATTAAGAATCGCTTGTATAGATGAAAAAAAGGGTTGATAAGTCACCTGTTAAACCGGTAAAGAAGGTGAAAGCTGAAAGTTTAAATTCTGGACTTAAACGTAAACTCAGCTCAAGTGGAAAGGCTTCTGTCAGCAAAAAAGATACAACCAACACTGGTACTAAATCTAAAGTTGAGATCAAGAAAGAAGTTAAAAAAGAAATTAACGGTGATAATGAAGAGGAGGAGGAAGAGGAGTACAAATGGTGGTTGGAAGACAAATTAGATAATACGGTCAGATGGAATACCCTTGAACATAACGGTGTACTTTTCCCTCCTGAATACGAACCCATCAACGTTAAATTGATTTACGACGGTATTCAAGTTGAGTAAATTAGGTAGTACTAATGTTTTTGATGTGTAGGGGTCCCTATAAAACTTTCACCTGCTTCCGAAGAAGTTGCTGGCTTTTTCGGTGCTATGTTGAACACCGATCACGCTCAAAACCCGGTCTTTCAAAAGAACTTTTTTAGCGATTTCTTAAAAATTATAAGTAAAAACGACCCAGTAACTTATTACAGAAATTTAAGCCTAATATATACTTTTGAACAGGGCTGTCCAATAAAAGAATTTGCTAAATGTGATTTCAAGCCTTTTTTAGCTTACTATGAAGCTGAAAGAGAAAAGAAGAAACTATTAACTAGAGACGAAAAGAAGGTTATTTCAGAGTGTATTTCTCGTCAAACTAACACGTTTAAAATTAGGCTATTAAGGCAGAGAAGGATGCTATAGACCAGAAATATGCGGTTGCTTACTTAGATGGACGTAAGGAAAAGGTTGGTAACTTCCGAGTTGAACCGCCTGGTCTATTTAGAGGACGTGGTGATCATCCTAAAACCGGACACCTCAAAGTAAGTCTACCACACCCGTTTATTACTTACCAGTTTCTTAGCTACGTGTACAGCCTGAGCAAATCACCATAAACATCGGAGCGGACGCCAAGATCCCCGAGCTACCACCGGGTCGCCACTGGAAGAGCGTGATTAATAATAACAAGGTAACCTGGTTGGCATATTGGATCGAAAATATCAGTTCCACCTTCAAGTACGTATTTTTAGCTGCAAATTCGTCCTTGAAGACGCAGTCAGACTTCAAGAAGTTTGAGAAAGCGCGCGACCTAGCCAAATGCGTAGATAAGGTACGAGCCAGTTACCTCAAAGAGCTGAAGGGAGAGAAGTTAGTCACACGTCAGCTAGCTACCGCTACTTATCTCATCGACAGACTCGCCCTCAGAGCTGGTAACGAGAAGAATGACAACGAGGCCGATACTGTAGGTTGCTGCTCGTTACGGTGTGAGCACATCGCGTTGGAGGCGCCCGATCAGGTCACTTTTGACTTCTTGGGTAAGGATTCTATCCGCTATGTCAACAAGGTCACCGTTATCCCCCAGGCCTACAAGAATCTAGCTTACTTTAAAATGCCACCTAAATCCCCTGAGAATGATCTGTTTGACAAGATCGATGTATTTTCTACTATGTTTATAAAGCTAATTGTATTCCTGTAGACTACCGCTTTGAACAAATATTTGTCCAACCTTATGCCCGGTCTTTCAGCCAAAGTATTCCGTACCTTCAACGCCTCGTATACCTTCCAGATGGAGTTACAGAATACACCTAAGGATGCCACCATTAATGAGAAGATTTTAGCGTACAACCGGTCCAATCGTCAGGTAGCTATTCTGTGTAACCATCAGCGTGCTGTATCCAAGAACTTTGACGGGCAGATGGAGCGCATGGACGATAAAGTAACATTTCTATTAATCTATTTTTGCTTACTAATACCTTTATAGATCAAAGCGTTGTACTACGACCAGTACCGTCTCAAACAGCAAATCTTAAAGATGGAGCCTAAACTCAAAAAGAAGCGACCTGAACTCCAAGAGAAGAATGAAGAGCTTACTGACGAATGGTGTACTGAACACATTCAAACTACCTCCAACAATTTACGTGAGAAAGCTAAACTCAAGTACGAGAAGGATCTCGCTGAACTGAAAGCTAAGGCTGATAAAACAGAACTCAAAGAGAAATTGAACGCCAAGCTCAAAGATATCAACGAGGACGAGAAGATTATGCTGAAAGAGATCAAGTCTGGTAAAGTTTCTGAACTGAAACGGGCTACCACCGTAGATAAGATGTTGGAACGGTTGGATAAGTTAACTGAACGTATTAAGAATGCCGAGCTTTCCAAAGTTGATAAGGTTTCATTCCGTTTTGAAAGAAATTTAAACTAACAATTTACTTTTTAGGATGAGAACAAGACTACTGCTTTGGGTACCTCTAAGATCAACTATATAGATCCTAGGATCACAGTAGCTTGGTGTAAGAAATTCCAAGTGCCAGTCGAGAAGATGTTCAACAAAACGTTGCAGGAGAAATTTAAATGGGCTATAGATGCCGACGCCGATTTCGTAAGTTTTGTATCGATATAACCCATTCTAACTGTTATATTTACGTTAGGTGTTTTAAAATTTTGCTGATATTAGAAAATAAGTTACTTTTGTTCTTTACAACCCTCGCCTTTATTTAAAAAGTGTACCTACCTCATCTGTAGTTTTTTTGTGGGTTACTTAACAATTTGAAATTCAGAGTAAATTTTAATTTGATTATCCCTTTTAGAGCTTGGTTTTTAACTGGCAGCCTTTTGCAGTTTATGTTTTTGAATCTGCCCTTTCAACTGAATATCTGATCTATACCTCTAACATTCTTTTGTGCTCAAAGCAGGTTTGTAGTGGTTCTTAATAAGTTAGTAGTTTTAAATTGTATACAAATTGATAACTTTAAAAATGGAAATCTAAAATTAAGGCAATGTTTTATTTTTATATTGCTTTTAAAGTTGGTTTACTGCTTGAAAGCTTAGATTTTTAACTTGGTATTTAAATTTGAACTATTTATTTTTTTAGCTTTAAAAGATTTCTTAAAATTTTATTCAGCTTGATATAATAGCCAAAAGCTATTATAAGCTTAATTACTACCAACCATATATAAAATATATACTTTTATTTACTATTTTATTAGATTATAAGATTAGTTATATCTTAAACAAATATAATCAATTAGCTGACTAAAACAAATACTATTAGATTTAGACTAATTTTAATTTTACCTAAATTAACTTAAATTAAAAAAAATTATTCTTAAAGTATAGATAATCAATTTCCTAAATACAAATATTAATCTTATATATTTTTTAAAACTCTAAAGTTAATAAGTTAAAAAACTTAAAAATTTTTAAATTTAACTAATAATAATATAAAAGTATAAAAATTAATTAGTTTAGTTAAATAATAAGTTTTCTTTATATTGTTTTAAAATTAAAATTAGTTTTAATAGTTCTAATAATTAGCTATAAAATTAATACTTATAAATAGTATTTAATTAAAAAAAAAAACATATTTATATATTATTAAAAAATATTTAAAATATTAAAAAAATACAGTTGAAAAAGTTAATATAATTACTTATTAAATATAAAAATAGTTATATTATTTTCTATTTATATATTTATATATTAAATTAATAATTATTTAGATTTATAAATAATTTTAAAAAAATTAATAAAAGTTTTAGCATTTTTAAATATTTTTAATTAATTTAAAACCTAAATTATATATAATTTTTATATAATAAACTATTAAGCTAAAAGTAAGCTGCTAATTTTTCATATATATATTATATAGTATTTAATTAGATTTTAATTTATTAAGTAATAAAAAAAATAGTAACTAAATATTTTATATATAATTATATTAAAATATCTTAATAATACTTTAAATAAACTTTTTAGAAAACCTTAAAATAAAACTAGTTAAACAAAACTATATTTTTATAACTATACTTTAAAAAAATTAAAACTATTATATATATATATTAAACATATATTTTTATATATTAAAGATTTTATTTATAAAGTATAGTTTAAAAAATAGCATTAAATTTTCAAAATTAATATAATTTAAAAACAGCTATATAGTTATTATTTATAGCTTATAGTTATATATACTTGCAATTTTTATTAAGTTAATATAAATAAGTAATTAGCTATCTTTAAAATTAAATAATAATAAACTAAGCTAATAAAATTAGTTAAAAATAAATATATAAAAACATATATACTTATTTTACATATATTAAAAAGCTAAAAAAATTAATAAATTATTTATAATATTTTAGTTTTTAATTTTTTTTATTTTATAATTTATAAATATTATATTTAAAATTAATTTATACAAAAATAGTTAAATTTGGTATATTTTTTAACTTTTTTCTATTTTATTTTAAAATATATTACTATAATAACATTATAAATATAAATAATATATAAATAGAATATTAATACAGTATTAATATATTTATATTATAAAAACTTAAATATATAATAAAATTATAATATATAAAAGCCAAAACTTAAATATATTACTTTAAAGCTTGAAATAATTAAAATACTAACTTAATTTACTTAGCTATATTAAATTTATATTTTTAAAATTTTATTTAATATTTAAAGCTTTTTTTATAACTATTTAAAAAAAATATATTTATAAATTATACTAACTATTTAAATAGTACTATTTAAATATTTATAGATTTAAAGTTAACTTTTAAATTATAGTTTTAAAAATATAAAAAGAATTTATTACTTTAAATTTTTATATTTAATATATATAAAAGATAAATTTTTTATAATTATTTTTATAATATAGCTATAAAAATAAAGTTTTACTAAAATAAATTTATTTAAGTTTTTAAAAAAAGCATATTTAAAAAATTATTAAGCTATTTTAATGTATATATTTATACTATTATAATAATTAAATTATATAGTATACTAAAAAATAAGATTTATAAAAACTTTACTTTACTTTTTTTATAATAAAAGTAAAAAATAATATATTTTTATAAATTTATATCAAATATATTTAATTATTATATAATAATTGTATTATTAAATCTATATAAAAAAGCTAATAAATAGCTATATAGTTTTTTAAAGTATTTTAGCTTATAGCTATAATTTTAAATATTTATAAATAAAAATTTTAATTTTTAAATAACTTTTAATAATGTATATATAAATTTATTAACATTATAATATATAAAAAGTACATATATTTTATATTTAGCAAATTTTATAAACTTAATTTTTTATTATTTTATTTTAAACTAATATTAGCTATTTTAAAAAATAGATTATTTTTATTTTTATATTAAAGCTACTAAAATTTTATACTTTTTAAAATTATATTTACTTATATAATATAGCTAATTTAATTTATATATTGCTATTTAAATATAAAAGTAAAGCCTAAAATATACTTAATTATATTTTTTTTAGTTTATATATATATTAATATTATATTAAAATTTTAATATATTTATAATATTATTATAGTAATATACTTTTAAAAAAATTAAAAATAAGCTAAAAATATATAAATTATTATTATTTTTATATAAAGTAAATATTTAATATAATATTTAATAATATATAAAGTAAAAAATCTATAAAAAAATTAAAATTATATATATATTTAAGTATATATTTTTATAATTTGATAATTTATAAAGTAGTTTATAAACTTTAAAAATAATGTTTATTTTTTAAATATTTTAATAAAGTTTACTAAATATTATTAGTTTTTTAATATATATAAAATAAATTTATATTTGTTATTTATTTATTTTTAAATATTTTTTTAGCTTAATTTTTTAATTTATATTTAAAAATAGCTAATTTTAAATATAAAAGCTGAAAAAAAATTAATTATTTAATTTTAAATTATTTTAACTTATAGTTGCTTAAAAAAGTTAAAAAATAATTTAAATCTAGCTTAGTATATTATTATATATTCAATATAGTTACTTTTTTATATTACTTTAATTATTGAAAATTATATTTAAACTTATATATTAAATATATAAGTTAAATATATTAAGCTTTTTTAATAATAAAATAATTTTAAAATTTTATTAATTAAAATTTAAATATAATTAAAAATACTTAAAAATTTAGGCAAAGTTTAAATATAATACTAAATACTTATAAAAATTATAGTTTATTTTTTATATATAGTAGTAAAAAAATACTAATATTTTATTATATTATATTAAAGATATATAATAGAATAATACTATACTTAATTTAAAAAAGCATATAGATAGTTATTATAAATTATAATTTTTAGCTATAATTTATTATTTTAATAAAAGAATTAAAACTTAAAGCTATAAACTTAAGCAAATATAGCAAAAAGTTATAAATAAGAATATTTTATAATATTTAAGCTTTAATTTTTTAAGTAATAAAATATTTTAATTTAAATATTAGAAAAATTAAATTTATAATATAAATTATTACTAAATTTTAGATTATAAATTTAAAAAAAATTATACTAATATTTAAAATTTTAAAATATTATATATTTTATTAAAATAAACTTTCATTATTAAAGACTTTATTTTTTTTTGAAAATTTTAGGTATATTTTAATATATTCAATTTCCAAAAAAGCTTATACTAATAAAATTATACTAGCTATTATATAGTTAGTTTATTTTTTTGAATTTTATTTTTTAATAACTTTTAATAAAACTTATTATAAGCTATAAATTTTTTAATATATGTAAAACTAAATAAATAATCCTTTGTTTAGACTTAATTTAATTTTAGTAAGTAAATACTTTTTTATTTAATTTTTAAAATTAAAACTAGTAACTTTCAAAAGTAGTTAATTATTATTTATATAATAGTAAGCATATATTTCTATTATCTATATAAAACTTATAAATTAACAATAAATTTAGTATATACTTTGTATTAAAAATTATAAAATATATAAATGAATAACATTATTTTTAATAAAATTCTTAATATACAAAAAATCCATAATTAAATAATATACCTATTATATATTAGAATAGAATAATAAAAAGTTACTTTATAAATATAAACCTAGTAAATTAATAATGTATTAGCATATGCTACTACATAATATATATAAATGCCCCAGATACTTTAGGCTATATCAGTCATCCAACCTTCTCCCTATATATTTGCAAAAAAATTACTCAAGGTATAAAATCAATACTTGCAATTTCAACTAATGGAAACTTGCTATATAATCTTTTAGTACTGCTCAGACTTGAAAATAGAGTCTTTATAACATAAGGAAAGATCTCTACAAAGCTGCTGTGACTAAACTTAACTTATTATCTAATTACTGCAAATAAAGAAGCCTACCTTTTTATTTGTACTTTTCATAAATTTGTTTTTTTTAATATTTATATATTCTCGACCTTTGATTTAAAAAATCATAAGTTAATTTAGCCATAAGATTTAAGATTTAAAATCAAACAGATGATTTTTCCTAAATTTTATAATATTTGATTTCATAACTTTCTCAAGAAACTTTCAAGAAGTGGACTAATTTTTCAAATTCAAATTTAATTTAGAAATAGTATAAATGATTGATCTATTCACTGTATTTACCAAAGGTGGTGTCGTTTTATATGAAAAACCTTTAAGCTTAATCAATCTCAAAGATGCATTACAGAGCTTCATAGCACAAAGTTTTATATTAGCGCCTAACAACAAACAAGGTATAGATTTAGGCCCATATAAATTTGAATATTTGACTGATAACGAATTTGGATTAATATTTGTGGTAAATTTTAATTTATTATAACTTTCTTAACTTTAAATTTATAGGTTGTATATCAGAAAATTCTTCAATTAAATTATATAGAAGAGCTTTTGAAAGTAATTGCATCTAAATTTTTAGATTCTTATTCAGAAGCTTTATCAGCCTTTTCAAAAAACGGCTTAGTTAAATCAGCAGAAGTAGAGATTGTTAACTTGCCAACTTTTGTATTCGATGATGAATTTACCAATATTTTAAAAGCTATCGAGATAAAATACTCAAACAAAGCTAAAAGTAAGGTACCTAGAAGATTTGAGGAAACCAAAAAGTATCAAAACACTTTAGAAGCAGCACAAAAGACATTAGGTAAATCTATGCGTATTATACTTATTTATTGATGCTGCGTTTTAGATGATCAAGTCAGAGGAACCACAAATGTTGAACTTGAAGCAGAATCACCTCGTTCACATCGTAAAAAGAGCGGAAAGAAGGTAGATAATTCTAGTTCAAGCCCCAAGTAATATACTTTCCTTGCGATATTTACTAATACTTTTAAGTGAGTTGAAAAAATCTGGGCGTGTATGGGATGGTAAAGTCAGTAAAGCTAAATTGTCGAGTTTAGACTACTCTAATGAGAAAATCGATTCTTCCAAAAAAGCTAATGATGTCGAGTTTATCGATCAAAATGCAATTGGAGGATTTGATCAATCTGGTAACTACGATGTACAATCAATATCTGTTCCACAAACTAAGTCCAAATCAACCACCTCAGCTTGGTCGCAATTAGTATCTAAATTCACCGGACAAACTATCGATCAAGAAAGCCTTAAACCTATTTTACTAAAAGTTAAGGAACAACTGATTTCTAAAAATGTAGCTAATGAAATTGCTGAACAGCTATGCCAAGCTGCCCTCAATCAATTACAAGGTGTTAAGGCAGGTGCATTTCAATCACTACACGATTTAGTTGTAGAATCTATATCCGATGCACTAAAAAAGTTATTAGCTCCTTTTGGAGCAACTGACATTTTAGATGCCGTTGACAGATGTAAAGGATCTAGAGCTTACGTCATGGCGATGATCGGAGTTAATGGTGTAGGAAAATCAACGAACCTGTCTAAAGTATGTTTTTGGTTGCTACAAAATCGAAAGAAAGTTTTAGTAGCTGCATGTGATACTTTTAGGTCAGGAGCAGTTGAACAACTTAGAACTCATGTTGAAAGACTTGGTAAATTGCAGCATGCTGGCAGCGTTGAGCTTTTCGAAAGGGGTTATGGGAAGGACTCTGCTGCTATCGCTAAATCAGCTATCGAATATGGTAAAAACAACTTTATTTTATTATTAATTTCTTTGGACTGTAGCTAATAAAAATGGATTCGACGTTGTCCTTATTGATACAGCTGGAAGAATGCAAAATAACGAACCCTTAATGAAAGCATTAGCTAAAGTAATAATATTAATTGTTTAAATACTAACTTTTAATCAGCTGGTCAGTTTAAACCAGCCTGATAAATTGATTTTCGTAGGTGAAGCGCTTGTTGGTAACGAAGCAGTTGATCAATTAAGTAAATTCAACGAGGCTCTCAAAATTTATGGTGATCATAGTAAACCTAAGCGAATCGATGGTATTATTTTAACTAAATTTGATACTATCGATGATAAAGTACTTTTATTTGCAATTATTTTACTTATCTTACATCTTAGGTTGGAGCTGCTGTATCAATGACAGTTACTGCCAAAGCACCTATCCTGTTTGTGGGTACTGGTCAAACCTATACCGACTTGAAAAAAATGAATGTAGAGCATGTTGTTTCCACTTTATTGCAATGATTTGAATATATTACTTTTACTTATGATTAAAAGACTGGAAAGTAGTTATTCAAACCATATTTTTAAAAGCTGATACTTTTTATATTTTAATTGTAATTTAAAAGTGCTTTGTTGGTAATCAAAACAAATTGACTTGAATTTTTAATAAAGTGATAACCATATTAGCTGATTATTTCTTGATATTATATTAGCTATTTAGTTTTAATTAAACTAAGTACTTTTTTTAAACTACCAATTTTACAATATGATTATGCTTGCTTGTAAAGCCTATTATGTTCATTATATTACTTCAGATTTATTTATTGAGCGTACTCAGCTTGCTAATTCTTAAAATTTCACATACCAGTCCATTTTTTTAATTTACCTCTATGTACTTAACAGCTATAACTTTCATTTAGACTATTCACTCTAAACATAGAGTTGTTTTAAAGACCTTAATTGTGGATTTAAATTATAAATGTTGCTATTAAAAACGAAATAAAAGCGTAGTTATGTAGAATAAACCCAAAACGGCATGTAATTTAAAAATTGTATTTATCTATTTAATAAGTTCTAGATGGATTTTCGTTAACTTTTGAAGGGAAAAACGTTATATCATTTTCGTTAGGTCCACCTTCAGTAACTGAAGGAAGTTGGAAATCTTTGAGTTCATCCATATAGTATCTAACTAAAGTATCTTTACAAGCCCTGAACTCAGCCATTTTTAAAGAGCTACCATAACCTAATAGTTATTGAAATATTGTTAATATAAGATAGTAGATGTAAAACTACCTTCACCAAGCTTAACTGTATCTGAGAAGATACCAACAACAAAAATAGGTCTGTTAGACAAACGTCCAGTTTCTTTAAGTAGTCTAAATTCATAATTTAGATAAAAATATTTTGAATAAAAAATACCTGGCAATGGGTTGTTCTTTGCCTTTACTATTTAAAAGGATTGATAAGGTACGTTTAGGTTCATTAAGCGGCAGCAATTGAACGGGGTCAATATCACGTGAAAGAAGGTAAGAATGAATAAATTCTTTAGCAGCTTTAGCTCCCTTAATAGTAGATTAGTATTTTCCAAATATTTTTTTACCTTATCATGATAAATCGCCCCAATCAAAGCTTGTAGTGACTTTCCAACTACTTTATTAGGACCAAAAGGCTTATCATCTTCGGTCTATAAAAAAATTTAGAAGATGAACAATAAATAACCCTACCTGCTCTTTCTTGAAAAGAACTAAACTCTCTAAACCAAAAGATTTACCAATGCTGGCCAAAGCACGATGATCAAAATGAACTCTCAAAACCTCTTCTATAGTTGTAGCTGGTAAATTAGGATACTTGGTATGGAAATATTCCGCAACATAAAGACCCATGGCTTTCTTTCCTACAAAGTATTGAGTCTTTAAGTTGTGCTTAAAAAGTTACCGATATATCTTAATCTTTCGTTATTGCCGGATTCACCAAAAGCATAAGATTTATGAGTTAAAACCTGTTTAATTAAATTAGGATCCGAGAAATTAATATTCAATCGAGCTAAAAAGGCCGAAATAGCAGCAGAATTTTTTTCGAAAACTTCGTTAGACAAAGTTGAAGTATTACTTAAATCATTCACCCAAGTACTGTTGAATTTTGGAGTGTTGATGGTTTTTATAGTACTATTTAAAACCTTTCCATTTACTGATGGGATGAGGGATTTGATACTCTTAGTTTGCTTTATAATACTGTAAACCATCTTGTTCTTGTGGCACGACTTACAAAAGTTGAAATTTGATAAAAATTAAGTTCTACGTTTTTAAAAGTTTTGATTACCAACCAATTCCTATCAAAATTTTCTAGTTTGGTAATAGAAAAAAAATCTAAAACTTTTTATACTCATATTGAAAGCAAAGCTTAACAGAAACTTCGAAAATATATAGAAATACAACTCGAGAAAATATGTTTATTATAATTAAAACCAGATATAACCAAAATTTTAACTCAGAAGTTATAAATTAATATTTTAGCTATTTTAGTCTTTTTAGTATTTATAAAAAAATTAATGGAAATTGAGTAATTTCTATAAACTGTTTTATATGTATTATAAACAATTTTATCATCAACAGTACTGGTAAACGGCTAAATTTTTATTTTAACTTATTTTACTTTTGTACTGATAGTTATAAATATACTCATTTGTATAAATTATAAGATATATTTAATATTCACTTCGTCTCTAAAAGACGTTAGATTATAGGTAAAAGCTATATTAGATTTAAAAAAATATATAAAGCTTTATTAGACTAAAACAAAAATTTTAATTTTTTAATTTTTTAATTTTTAAATGTATAAATAATTTTTAAGTATTTAAAATTATTATTAGGTTTATTATTAAAACTAAAAGTTATTTAGTAGCTACTAGTCTAGTAATATATTATTTCTAAGCTTTAATATTTACTGATTTTATTTAGTAAAGTAGAATTTTAATTTAGTATATCAAATACTAAGCTGCTTAAATAATTCTTAAAAATATTACATTTAGATTTTATATAATTAAATAGCTTTACTAATAAAATATAGTATATTTTACTTAATATTTAAGGTTTTTACTTTTCTTTTTTAGTATATTATTATATTATTCTATTAAAATTAAACTATAATTATTAGTATACTATTGCTATATATTTAAAATTTTAATAGTAAACTTTGGTATATTATTACTATAAAATTAATAAAAACTATTAATAATCTCTAGTATATATTAATTTAGTACTAAAAAGATAAAGCTTATATTAAATTTTATAATAATATAAGTATTATTAAAATTATTTATTATAAATAGTTATAATAATAAGTATTATTTTATAAAAAATTTAGCTTATTAAAATTAAACTATATTTAATTATAATTTATACTTAATTTAATATTCAAAAGTTTTAATAAATAGTAATAATTAATTAAAATTTATTTATAAATTAGATTTTATAAATATAAATAAAATTATACATATATATTATTTTTTTAATATTTAATTTATAAGTTGACTATTTTTTAGTCTTTATTAGATTATAATTACCTTTTATATTTTTAAAATATTTAAACTAATTTTTTATTATTTTAAATTTAAATTTAAATTATAAATAATAATTATTATTAAAAATTATAGCTAAATTATATTAATTTATATACTAAACTTTTAATAATTTTTAAACAATTTAGGTTATTATTTTAATAAATATAATATATATATATATTATTAGTTTTTTAATAATGTAATAATAGTTTTATATCTATACAAATATATAAATTTTATATAAAGTTAAATAAATAAGTAATTAATTACTTTTAAAAATAGCTAAAAATTTTAATATGATATTAATATATTTAAATACTAAAAATATATATATAAATAGGTTATATTATATTTATTAAGTATCATAATATAAAAGTAAACTAATAATTACAAAATTTATAATAACTAAATATATATTAAAAATATACTATTATATAATATAGCTATATAGTTAATTATTTAGCTAAAGCTATTTAAAATATATTTATTTTATAGGTATATCTATTATTGATTTAAGTAAATTATAAAACTATATTATTTAAAATTATATATTTAAAATACTATTTTAAATCTTAAAAAACTAAAATATTAGCTTAACCTATTTTATATAATGAAGTAAATTTAATTTTAAATATACTTTTATATAGTTAAAGCTTTTTTCTTCTTTTTACTTTATTTAAAAAAATATATACCTTTATTAAATATAGTAAAATAAGTTTATAAATCTATATTTTTATTTTTTATATATTTTTAAGTATAAATAAAATTAAGTAGCTTATATATTATATAAAACTTAAAAGTAAAGCTTTTAAGCTATAGTATATTAGTAAACTAATTTTCAAAAAAAAGTTGGTATAGTTTAAAAATATATTATTTATTTAAATAATATTATTTAAATTTATATAGTTTTGCTTTATATAGAAATAATAGTTATAATAATTTATATTTACTTAAATAGTTTTATTTTAAGTTTTTTTAAAAAGTTTATTTAAAAAACTATTAAGTTATTTTATTTTATAACTTTGCTATAAAATAATAAACCTTTTTTTAATATTATAATTACTAAAAACTATATTAAAAATACTAGTATTAAACTTTTTAGCTAATTTTATATATAGTAAAGTTATATAGCCTAAATTTTAATTTAATTAAAAATAGTTAAATTATATATAAATTATATATTTTATTATATAAAAAAATTTACTAAAATTATATTAAATATATTTAGCTTTATAAAAATATAAAATTTATTAAAAACATTAGTAAAACAGACTTAAAAAACTTATAAAAATCTATAAAAAGCTTTAATTATAAGCTAAAAATTTTAATATAGTAATTTTAGCTTAAATTTTATAGTTTTAAACTATAAACTATAAAATTAAATATTAAAAAAGAATTTCATTATAGATTTATTTTTAATTTTTTAATATATTTAAATTTTAAAAAATTCTATTTATTATATAGTAATAAATATTTTTAAAATTAAGCTACTAATAACTTTATTTAAAACTAAATAAACTTTATACTAGTTATTATTTTGTTTTATTTATAGTAGTACTTTTTATTTTATTTTTTTATAATAATTTTTACTTACTACTTTAGTAATTTTTTATTATATAATTAATATAAGCTATTATATATTATATATTTATATATATTTTTTAAATTATTTTTTTAGTTTTGCTAAATTACTAATTTAGTTTATTAACTTATTAGCTTTATTTAATCTAAAAAGCTAAAATATAAACTATTAATTATATTATTATATTTAAAATAATCTAAAGTTAAAAAATAAGCTTAAAATTTTAAATTTGTTATAATTTTTTAATTTTATTATTATTTATTAAATAAATTTATAAATTTACTTATAAAAACTTAATAATATATTCTTAATTCTATAAAAATTATAACTTTGCAAATAGGATTTTTTAAAAAAAGTATATATTTTTTTAAAATGCTATAAGAAGAAAAACTTTTTATTTTTAGTTTAAAGTATTTTAATAAGATTTTAAAGTTTTAAATATAAAATTTTAAAGTTTAAATCTTAATTAAGTAGTTTTAAATTATTTATTTTTAATTTAAATTTTCTTATTATACTTTTTTATTAGCTTTATTAATAAAAAGAATTAGTTTAAAGCATTTTTATATAATTTTAAGACTTTTTAATATAGTCTATAGTGAAAATCTAAATTAATTGCTTTAAAAGTACTTATTTGTTTTAATTATAATCTTTTTGTTATATTTTTTAGATAACTTTACTAATAAAAGAAATAAGCTTAAATGTTTTTGCTATATATATAAAGTTTGCATATTTTGATAAATAAATGGATAAGCTTATAATTACTTTTAATAATACTGTAGTTTAACTCTTATACAAAATTTGTTAATTTTTAAACAACTTTCCTTATAATTATTTTTATTTTATATACAATTTACTAGAATTACTTGACTCTTTTATAACTTTAAATTAATAGTTTAATTAAGATAAAGATTTAATCAGTAAATGTAATTTGAGTAGATTTTTGAACAAATATATTTCAATTTCCCAATAAACTATCCCTCTTTTAACAATTTAATTTAATTGGAATTAAAATGGATAGTTGAAGCTCAGTTTTTAATTTAAATTAACTAATATAGTTAATAACCAACAAATAAAAACCCTAAAAAACCCAAAGCTTCAAATTTAACTTTATAAAACTTAAAGGATGTGGTACTCCTCTGTAAATAGTAAAGACTGTTGGGAATGCGGGTGGATTTCTTGGGATTTAAGATCGACAACCTCCGAAATCTAAACGAAGAAAAGATTGTTGGGATTAATTAAACTCGTATTTTAAAAAAGTAAATACCTTAAGGTCGGTGTAAAGTTGGTTACTTGAAAACTCAACTGCAATAGGGAATAGGGATTCACCCTCGTCTTGAGAGGAGGTACGGAAGTGAATAGAAGCTTCCTTAGAATCCTCAGTCAGCTCCGGTACCTCCCATAAAAGCAGTCCTTCATCGTGGTGTACGGTAAAGTTACCAGTACAATCACCAACTTCAACGTCATTGTCACTAAATAGGTTTTCATTAAATATTTAAATTAATAGAAAGTGGTATACTGAATGGGCACATTAACTACAAAGTTGATTAAATTGAGGTACGATTTCTCAAGTATAACTTCGATATCTACATCACAGAACCCATCCTCAGCAGGTGAGATCCAGCAGTTAACTAGAAAATAAGGTTGGTTTCCTCTTAGATTAAAAACTAAATTTACTTGTAACTGGTGCGGCTAATGAATCTTTAAGAGAAGCCTTCCATTTTAGGATACCGACAGATTGGTTAGTTGGGAAGCCACGGGTACTGTCTTTGAGGGTAAGGATATTGTCGTTGTTGAAGGCATTCTTATCGATTTTAGGGTTAGTCTAAAATGAAGGTTAAGCAACTTATAAAGCTTGATGATAAGTACCATAAACTGAAGTGGGATGTTATCCGGTACGGCAAGGTGTGCTTGGATCAAGCTGTACTCTTTACTGCTAATTTGAACTGCTAGTTCACCACGGATATCCAAACCATGGATAGCACCGTCCCTACTAATCTGAGCCGATAGCTTTTCTTCGAACTTGTAGTGTACTCTAAATGATAAACTGTCAATGCTTCAAAATCAAGAACTAAATAGCTACCCTTCACGATCCACCTCTTCTGCTTCAGCTGGTTCGTTATGATTGGAATCGATATCGAGTTCAGGCTCTAACGATGCAAAAATATCTTTCTTCGGTTTTGATCCAAGTTTCATCCCTTTTCCACCACTCTGTACCCTAAAAGCTTATTTAGCTTGGATCTAAAATTTACTATAATTTACTTTAGTTTAGGTTCAGGAATTGATGTTTCAGTTAGACTGTAATCCGATTTAGTAGTACGGAACCCAGATGATCCGGAACTTAAGGAAGCTGATGGGCGGTCCTTTAGCCCTAATGAATCCCGTTTCCTCTGTTCGTCCATAAGTTTAATCTTCTCTTTCATCTTCTCTTTAGCTTCTTTCTCTTTATTCTAAATTATAATTTTATAAAAGTTACTAAAAATAAATATTTACCTTTGAAATAATTTCTTGGATACGCTCTTCATGACTTTCCATTTCAATAGTAGTAGAAATCTGACTTAAAGTAACCGAATCCCTGTAACCTAAACTGACAACTTCATCAAATGAAGTTAAAAGTTCAAAGCCGTTATCTAAAATTGTTGATTCGTCATTAGAATGACATATCTTATTAACAACTCTAGCGAGTAGTCGTAAAGTTTCAATATCCTGGAGGATGTTGGATTGGCGGTTGGTTAACATAACCAAATATAGGTTATCGAGTGGTTGATATACGTACCTTATGTTTTCAGTTTCTATAGTGGTATGTTGGGAGCTTTTAGCGCTACTAGCTAACTTTGGAAAAGCTGCTAATAAACCTTCAATACGCGTACGTGGTACTTCGACGAACTGTCTAGATACCAACACTTTAAAAATATTAGATGAGTTATAAGCATGTAATACTTACCTTTACCACTAGGGGTACATAAAGAAGCTGCTAACACTACCTATTATCAATTACGACATAAATTTTAGTAATTAAATCTAGTTATCTTTTGTATTACCATCTCTTAATACTCACTTCTTTAGATCAAAATACTCTAACTTTGTGCTCGGGCTTGATCTTTTCCAGCAATAGTCTACATCAGCAATTTCAATTGGTCAACTTTTCATATCGGAAAAATTCAGTGGCGAGCCTACAGTTTGTCAAAACTATGAAAAACTCCATTATTCCTATCTAACCCAATTAAGTTGGCAAGAATTTAAGGTTGGAAAATAATGATGGATTTCATAAGATTGGGAGTTTTCACCTTAGTCAAGAATCACTAAATTACAACTTAGATTGAAAGAGAAGCTAAAAACAATGAGATTAACCAGTACAGAACTAATAACAGTTCTGACAGCAGTAACAACCTTATTTTTTAAATCAAGTTTGGGATTTTATTTACCTGGTTTAGCACCGAATAACTATCTAGAGGGAAACAAAGTAGAACTAAACGTAAACGCTTTAGAACCAATAAGTACCAGTAATAAAGGGAAGCTACAGTCAGTATTACCTTATGACTACTATGAAGAGAGATTTCATTTCTGCCGACCTGGTAAGATCGAAGGAAAAGAAGAAAATTTAGGTTCAGCATTATTTGGAGATCGCATATTTAATTCACCTTTTGAAGTAATATTTAATTGTTATTTTTTCTATTTAACCCTGCTTTTAAAGATACATATGCTTAAAGAAGAGAAATGTAAACTTTTATGTGACCCACAGAAAGTACCAAAGAAGGATGCTGAGTTCATAAACTCACTTATTAAGGAGAATTATGGACACGATTGGACTATCGATGGATTACCGGTGGGATACGAAAAGACGGATGATTTTAATACTAGGTCCTTCTACTCGATAGGTTTTCCTTTAGGAAATTCGAGGAATCAAGGTGTTCCCAACTTACATAACCATTTCGAAATTTTTGTTGAATACCACACAACCGATAAGAAAAATTATAGGGTGGTAGGTGCAACCGTTACACCAAAAAGGTTGCATCTTTAATAGCTATAACCATTATTAACTTTTTTAACAGTATTGATCATAAAGTACATGGCGATCAGTTCGAATGTAACAGTGAACAAGCGAAAGCTTTATCGATTGAAAATGAAAACGAGGTATACTATACCTATTCAGTAATTTGGAAAGTAAGCTTTAAAAAGTAGTATACCCACTTACCCAAAATAGGAATCCGATACTCCTTGGAGAACGAGATGGGACCTGTATCTTAAAGTTTCTGATTCAACAATCCACTGGTTCAGTTTGATCAATTCATCGGTTATCGTCCTCTTTCTTACCGGTATGGTAGGTATGATTTTAATTCGTGCTCTGCACAAAGATATTTCTCGTTACAACCAGATCGACACTCAGGTACTAAACCACTTTTACATCGACCTTATAGCCATTTAGGAGGATATCCAAGAAGATTTCGGATGGAAGCTAGTCCACGGCGACGTGTTCCGTGCTCCAACTAACTACATGCTACTGTCAGTTATGGCCGGTTCTGGAGTTCAACTTTTCCTCATGTGCTTCGTTACGTTAGGTAAACGGGTAGACTTTAATCCACTTTCTGATAATTTTTTGTTATGTAGTTTTCGCCGTACTTGGATTCCTTTCACCATCGATGCGTGGTTCGCTAAGTACCGCTATGGTATTCTTGTTTGTATTGTTCGCTTCCGCTTCCGGATTTACCTCGGCCCGACTCTACAAAATGTTTGGAGGTGAAAGTTTTAAATCGAACATGCTTATAACCGCTCTGTTATTCCCTGGGTAACTTTTGTGTTTTTTAGACTACTAATTTGCTAGAATTGTTTTTATGATCTTCATCATACTGAACTTCTTCTTAATTGGATCGGGCTCCTCGGCTGCTGTACCGTTCGGCACCATGTTCTCAATTATCGCATTGTGGTTCTTAGTTTCCACACCTTTGTCATTTGCCGGAAGTTACTACGGGCTTCAGCGACCGGTACCTACTACTTTATGCTTCTAAAAACTTACCTACTCCAATTTAGAGATTAGCCCACCCCGTCCGCACCAACCAGATCCCAAGACAGATACCTGATCAACCCATACATTTCCGACTGATCCCATCAATCCTACTTGGGGGTGTTTTACCGTTCGGGGCGATCTTCATTGAACTATACTACATTATGAATTCGCTGTGGTTCCACAAGCTGTACTACGTGTTCGGTTTCTTGTTTCTGGTCTACATCATCCTAATTTTGACCTGCAGCGAGGTGGCTATACTCTTGTGCTACTTCCATCTCTGCTCCGAAAACTACCGATGGTGGTGGCGTGCCTTCTTAACTTCGGGATCTACCGGGTTATACGTACTCCTATTATCGATCATCTACTACTTCACTAGATTACAGCTGTCCTTCACCTCCTCATTAATTTATGCTGGGTGGGCATTAGTCACTTCCTTGTTATGTTTCTTAGTAACTGGTAAGTTACATAGAGTTCTAATAACGCTTACTAACCCTAACCTTTTTAGGATCTATCGGATTCTTGACCTGCTTACTGTTTGTGCGTAAAATCTATGCTTCCATCAAGATTGACTAAGTTGATTGATTTATAAATATCTATAAAGTTTACTTTAAGCTTTGTAATACAATGTAAATGTTATGTTTAATGTATTTGATTATTGTTTATTATTTATTTTAAAAACAGATTTTCGTTTATTTGAGTATTAAACTTATAGCTAACAATAGTAAATAATTTATAAACTCAATAATATTTATTGAATCAATTCTATTTTACTCAAATAAGTAACTACTTTGAAACATTAAAATTATATAATAAATTTAGTTTTACGAATATATTAAAAACAATAAATAGGAATATAGTGAAATTTAAATTTGTAAATGATCGATTAAATATTTTTAAAGTACTGAAATACTTTTATATCTATAGTTATTAGCATACGGCTAAATATCTATTTTGGTTTATTAACTTTTAAAACTTCTTTTGGAATTGAAAATGTTGCCAGAGACTGAAAGGTAAAGCCCAATCCTTTCTCTTAAGTTTTAAATGTAAAGGATCGAAATTAACGGACTCCAAACTCTTCAAGTATCTAGAAGTCGGTAACTAAAGCATATCTAAATTAGCACAAGTCAAAATAACAGAAACTTACTATTGAAATAAGGACAGGATAACATCGAATCAGATCCTTATTTTTACTACTTAGTAGTTCGTCGTACTTGTAACGTGCGGTTAGTAAATGATCGTGAGCCAAAGTAGATAACTCAAAAGTTAAATCGCTAAGTTTTGTATGTTGTTCAGGGGTAAGTGCATCGCCACTAAAATGTTGAAAAAGCTCCTCTTCCGAAATTTTGTGCTTAGCTAACAGTTGGGTTGGTAATACTGATGCTCTATTACTTAAATGGTGCGGAAGAGCTCTTAAATTATTAGTAATCCCAATAGCTTTACCCAAATGGCTAAATAGATGGTCAATTTCTACGTCCCTGATACCTAACATTTCCAACTTCAGGTAAAGTAAGGAAGAGCAACTATCTTCACTGTAAGTTTCTAACTCATCTAAATCAGAAAAGTAGCCTTTTTGGAAGTAATTGACCTAAAACACCTTTAGTTTACTTTAAAAATTAATTAGCACACCCTAGCACTTATATTCTTCTTGAAAAATCCGCTCGAAAGTTTATTTTTTTGGATTGTATCAAAAAGCTGTAAAGCTACCGGTTGTTGAATAGGTTTTCCCTATTAAATATCGATAAATATATGTTAAAAGCAAATGATACCTTGTATAAACTATCGATCGTATCCTTCCAAAATTGAAATCTCATAAGTGCTATCTGCTGCTTCGAAGTTGCATCTAATATACTACTAACTTCTAAGTTAAACGCTCTAATACTAAAAAACTGTGGGCGTAAATTTTCATGAACAAATTGCCCACACAAAAAACCTTCATAATCCCTAGTTCTAAAAAAATTAAAAGCTTATATAATTAAACTTTTACCTTACTAAATCATAGCAGTACTTTAATGAACTTTCGTATTTCTCTTTAGATATCGTATGGCTACTATACCTTCTTGTACATCTTGAATTTAGGTTTCTTATACTAAAACCTTTCATGATAAATCTTGTAAAAAGCTCTTGATAAATTTTGATAATTTTATGGCAATAATATTTCGGGCTGCTTACGTAGCTAATGAAACTCACTCAACTCTTAAATTTAAATTAGATAATTTGCTAAAATTGACTATTTAGTTAAGCTTCCAGAAATGTTGTTAAAAAAGGTGTTTTGGTTAACAGATATACCAAAGTCACAGACTTTCACTCTTTCGGTTAGTCAAACAAAACTCTAAGGTAAGTAGCCACGTTACTTATTTTTAATTTAAAATGAAGACGATTATTGCCAATCTGATTTATTTTTTTAAATAAAGATATCAAATTATCCATTTTCAACTTGGTCAATGGATGCATTTTTAACATTTTTACTTTTTTCAGATGCAAATTTTTGTCAAGACCCTTACCGGTAAGACTATCACCCTCGAGGTTGAGTCTTCCGACACCATCGATAATGTTAAAGCTAAAATCCAAGATAAAGAAGGAATTCCTCCTGATCAACAGCGTCTTATCTTCGCCGGTAAACAGTTAGAAGATGGACGTACTTTATCCGACTACAACATTCAGAAAGGTAAAATTTTTTAGCAATTCATTTTATTTATAACTATAGAATCCACCCTCCATCTCGTATTACGTCTTCGTGGTGGTATTATTGAACCTTCATTGAGAGCTCTTGCCAACAAATTCAACTGCGACAAAATGATCTGCCGTAAGTGTTATGCCCGTTTACCTCCTCGTGCCACTAACTGCCGTAAGAAGAAATGCGGTCACACTAACCAGCTTCGCCCCAAGAAGAAGGTAATTTACTTGATCAAATTTATATTTATCATTTTCTTAGATCAAGGCTTAAATGTTAATAAATCTATGCCAAGTTATTTAAAAGAACTCAAATTTAAAATTAGTAAGTTAAATATTAAAAAAATTTTAAGCAAATTTTATATTCAAGATTTTCACATTTAATTCTATTTAGGTATAAATAAAGTATTTATAGCTAAGATTAAATTTAAGGTTTAATTTTTTTCCTTGTCAAAAACCCTAAAAAGCTATTAAACTTAAGTATTAATCTATTTTACAAAATATATGTTTATAATCATGTTTTAATTTAATTTTAAATATTTGTATTGAATTATTAATAAAACTAGTTATCTGAAAATAGTTATAAATTAATCTAGTATTTTGTCCCAATTTAATAGGAAATTTACTTATATTTGCTTTAAATTGAGCTTTATAGCAATGATAAGGTAGAATTAAAATTATTTAAAATTTATTTTTATTATAAATGACATTTTTATTTATTCTCTAAAATAAGTTATAAAAAATAAAGTAGATTAACTTTTTTTTCAGTATTATAGAATAGAAAAATATTAATAATGTTTAATTAAAATAAAATTTTAATAAATAATAATGATCAGTATAGTTTATTTTTGCTTATTTAGCAATATGTTCTTTTTTTATCATAGTAAATTTTAAGCATATATAACTAGGATTAAAATTTCTATCTAATTATTTAGATTTTCTTTTTAAAATTTTCTAAATAAAGATTAACTTTTTTCAACTTTATAAATAATATAAAAAATATATATTTAAGAAATTAACACTAATTAATTTATAAAATATTAAGAATATGCTATTTAAAAAACAATAAAATGTTTACTTTTTAGCTAAAAATATTAATTATAATAAATTAACAGTTTTTTATATAATTAAATTTTTTATTTTATTTTTAAAAGTAAATATATAAAAGTTTTATTAAATTTTTACTACTTTTAATAAAATTAAACTATTTTTTTAATTAGGTAAATTTAATAACTTTTAATACTAATAAATTTTATTTGCATGAAAAAATAGCTTTAATTATATATATATAAAATATTATTAAATACTTACTAAATAACTTGGTTATTATTATTATTAAAGTAAATAATATATATTAAAAGTAAAGTTTTTATATATTAATAACTTATTAAAATTCTTTAATTATAAATAATAATTAATAATAAATTAAAATTTTGGTTTTTTATTTATATAGCTATTTAATATTAAAGTAAAAAATATATTTAAAATAAAATAATGTTAACTTTATATAAAATTATTTAAAAATTAAGTTTAATTAAAGGTATTAATTAAAGATATTAATTAACTATTTAATAGCTTAAACTTATACTTTTAACTAAATTAAATTTTTTATATAATACTTTATTATAATTATAAATATATTTGCACTTTTTATTTAATTAGATAATTTTATAATTATTATAATTATAGCTTATATTTATTTTAATTATTATAAAATTAAAATATTTAATAATTATTTTTTTCTTATTTATTTATTTAATATATATATATATAAGTTTTAGCTATATATTATTTTTTTACTAATAAATTTATAGTTTAACTATATATAATAAGTAATAAAATATATATTATAATATTATTTTTTTAAATTTAGTTTTAAATTATTAGTAAGTTTTAAAATATAATTTATTATTTTACTAATTAAATACTATTTTTATTAAATATATAAGTTTGTTATAATAGTATAACTAAAATAAACCTATATATATTAAATAGCTAATAATATTTAAATTATAAACTTTATAAAAAATTATAAGCTTAGCTATTTTTTATTATTTAAATATTTAAAAGTTTACTAAACTTAAAAGCTAATAATATTAATTTAAATTTAAAATAAATAATTTAATTTACTTTATATAAAAAAGTAATTTTATAAGCTTTTATTTCTAACTTTACTAAGTATAATTTAATAGAATATATAGCTATATTTTTATTTTTAAAAATATTTTAAAATTTAAAGATTTTATATAAAGTTAATAAAAATTTTAATTCTAAAATTTAAAAAAATTAAATAATAACTATAATATAATTATATATTTATATTAATAACTTATTTATTTAATAATAAATATATATTTTATTTATACATTTTTTAATTTTCTTTTTAGTAAGTTTATTTAAAGCTATTTTAACTTTTTTTTAAAGTTTATATTAAATTTTAGTTAGTTTAATATTTAAATATATATAGCTTTTTAAAGTAAGTTAAATATTTTTAATATAATTAAAGTTTAAAAAATATATTAGCTTTTTATTATATAAAATTTAGTTAAAAATTATAATTTTATTAGCTAAAATATTAATACTTATACTATTATATTTTTTATTATTATTTTTTATTTTTATAAAATTAATATAAATTTAATTAATTATAATATTAACTTAAATATACTATTTATTAAGCTAAAACTATATTAATTTAGCTAATATATTAAGCTTAAATACTTATTATTTTAACTTTATATTAATAGTAATTTTTTAATAAAAATACAAATTTAATCAAAAATATTATTTATTATAAATTTATTTATAAAATAACTTTTAAATTAAGCTACTTATTTTACTTTTTAAAGCTTACTACTTTTATAAAAAAATTATAAATATATTATTTAAAATTTCTTTTTATTTTAAATAAACTTTATATATTTTATATTATTTTTTTAGTAAGCTTTTAAACTTTTAAAATACTATTAAGCTAAAACACTTAGCTTTAACTTAGCTATATAGTAAAACTTATATATTTACCTTTTGCTTAAGCTTATAATTAATTAAAATACTTATTTTAAATCAGCTACTTAATAAAACTTAATATTAGTATTAAATTTTATATACTACTTTTATAATATTTAAATAATAATATACTTTTTATTTATTTACTTTTATTTTATAAATATAAATTTACTACTTTATATATATAATTATTACTACAAAATTAAAATTAAAATACTATAACTCTAAAATATATTTACTAATTTTATTAATATAGTAGCAGTTTTACATTTGTATAAATATAAAACTCTTTTTTTATTATATCTTATAAAATAAAAAAACAGAATTTTAAAAAATTATTATCATAGTTTTATTATAATAATATAAGTATTATATTAAATTTTAGTATTAATTAAGTCTAAATT
>JAWQFY010000375.1:0-34110 GCA_037055185.1 Capillidium rhysosporum | reverse complement strand
TTTATATAAATGTAAAACTCTTTTTAGTTAGTTTATTTTTTACTATATTATAATTAATTTAGACTTAATTAATGCTAAAATTTAATATTATACTTATATTATTATAGTAAAACTATAGTAATAATCTTTAAAAAGTTTGTTTTTTATTTTTATTTTATAAAATATAATAAAAAAGGGGTTTTACATTTATATAAATATAAAACTGTTACTATATTTTAAAAATAAAGTATATTTTTCTTTTTATTTTATTTAAAAAAAGTAGTATATTATTATTTTTTAGCTATTTATTTTATTATTCTTATAACTATTATTATTTTTTACTTTATTTTTTAAAATTTAAATATTTGTAAATTAAATAGTTATATATACTAAGTAGTTTTTTTTATGTTTAAATCTTATTATTTTTAATATACTTTTATAGTTATTTACTAAAAATAAATTTAATACTTTTTTAAATAGCTTATTTTTAGCTTAAATTTTATAAAATTATATATAATTAGCTTATAATCTAATATATAGCTAGTTTTTAAATTTATTACATTTTTAATATTTAATATTTAGTATAAACTTAAAATTATAAGCTAAATTTAAATTAAAAATCTATTTAAAAGTAAAATAAAATATTTATTAATTTAGATATATATTATTATTTACATTTTTTTAATACTAAATTATATATTTTATTTACCTTGTTTTAATTTTTAAATTTATATTTTTATTGTATTATTTTAATATAATAGTAATTATTATACTAATATAATATAACTAATATAAACTTTAATAATTTTTATATAATATAATTAATAATAGTATAGTATTATATAATTTTAATAAACTATATTAACTTAAATGCTTTTAAAATACTATATTATCAAATTTAAATATTAAAATTAAAAAACAATTAATTTTAAAATATTCATTATTTAAACTACTTTAAAGTAGAAAAAATTACTTATTAATTAAAGCTAATGCTTTTAAAATTATAAAGTTGTTTTAAAGAAAAATAATCTAGTTTAAAGTAAAATAAAAATTTTATTCCTCTTACTTTTTTACTATTTATTCTTTTATTAGTTTAAACTAGATTATTTTAAAAGTCAGACTTTTATTTATAATAAGCTATTAGTTTATTTAATACTTTTTGTTAGAATTACTTTTTTTATAAAATTTACATCTTAAAACCTATTAATTTATAATTAAGGTAAAATTAACAAAACAAAAACAAATTTAATTTAAAAAATAAATGTTTCACAAGTGGAAATTAGATTTAGATTTGTATTTTTAGGAAAAGCTAAATATTTACTTATTAGATAATGTGGAATTTTAGCTATTAAACTATATAATTAAACATTAAAGGTAATCAAGTATGTATTTTGTTTCCATTTATAAATATATAAAAATTGTATGTTGTTCAAAAAACTAAACACATTTTTGTGCTGTATAACTGCTAATAAAAAAATTGGTTGTTTGCTTTGTTCTTATTTCCTATATAAATATAACAAACCAAAATTTTAAAGTATGATAAACTTAAAAAATAAATACTAACCTAAATTTATTTATAATACAATAAAGCAGAGCAGTTAATGCAAAAAATAGCTCAAAGTTAGACATGAAAACTCCAATGTATTGATTAGTTAGCTTGAGATTGTCTGTATAGAGATTCGTGAGTAACTTGAATCTCATCAATCTCAGGAGCTATGTCAGATAATAACTCATACGCCTCTTTGTAGAAATCCATTTGAGCAGCCACCATATCAGCAAGATTACGAAGCGGCTCTGGGTTTTCGATAACAGTACGCATTAACTCTGAGGCGTGGTCAACAGCAAGAACTAAAGCTTCTTCGGCATCGTCGACCTCCTGCTTAGATTGAGCAGCTCTTTCAGGCTTAGCGTTCTTATAACGTGATCGTAACGAATCTAATTCCAATCTTAAATTAATTACATTACGGCGTGCTTTCATAGCTTGCTGAATGGTTGTATTTAAAGTCGAGTTCAAAGGAGTTATAACTCTTTTGTTGACATCTTGATTCATACGAACTCGGTTGTCACCAATTTTGTCCTCTACACTACCGAATTTCATTAAAACAGTTCCAAATGAATCTTCTGTTCCTAAAGCACCAGCTCCTTCAAAAGCAGCTTTAGAAAATCCATGGTAATAAGTTTTAGGTTGATTATGTTCAGCGTCGGTGGATGCGGAAGGCGGGGGATTAGCACCGCCAATAGCTTGGGAAGCAGATTGGATTGTACCAGCTAAAGTTTTAGATATTCCTTGTAATGATTCAGGTAAACCTAAATCTCCATAAGGTGCAGTATAGTTCTTTACAACTTTTAAAAGATTAAGATGTAAATTACGAATTGTATCAACTTTCTATAATTATAAAAAATAAAAAATATTAATAAAAGTACCAACCGAGATTAAAATAAATAATAAAAATATTAAAACTAAATTCTTACTCTTTCTAACTCTAAGTAATCTTGAGGAAGTTCAGTGACGTCCAAAGCAGTTCCTAATTTTTCTTCTGACCATTGACGAGCTTGATTAAAACCCTTAGTTAATCTTTGAGCGAATGGTGATATTTTATCGCCAAAATTAGTCCAAGTGTCGTTGGCTCCAGGATTATTTGACATGTTGACTAGAGATTCTGTTTGAGTAAGAAATTATCACGAAAGCTTTATGTATTGAACACTTTATAATTCTTATTTCCTAAAATTTACCGAGCCATTCTCGACACTTTATTGGTAAGCTGAACTTAGTTGTGAGTACTATAATTGATTTTAGATGAAATCATATTTAATTAGTTTTCTATTAAATTGCCTTAATCCAAAATGTTTAAGAGAGTTGGCATTTACCAGTATAGCGCCAAACCTGATCAAGGACTTGTGGGCGGTAATTAATATCTACTATGCTTAGTTTCTTATTTTTTATCATTTTTAAACTTGTAATATTGTATAAGCAGCATACTATAATAGAAAACACTTAAGACTTAGCTTGATATAGGCTTAAAACAAACTGAATTGAAATAGCTATTACACTTAAATAAGGATTTTGGGTTTCCTAGAATACAATTTAGTAAATTTATTATCGTTATTTATAATAGCAATATATCTTATTAAAATATAGATATCAACTTACATTTTCTTAAATTAAGGTAGAAAATTAAAAAGTATAATAGATGTATATATATATATATATATATTTAAAATTTTTAACATTAAAATTTATTAACTATATATTATAAAATAGTTTTAAGCTATATAATGATAATATAATATTTAAAAACAACTAATTTATATAATTATTATAAAGTAAATTTTATATCACTTATCTAAATATTTGTATATTTTATCTAATTATATTAATTATAGTTTTTGTACTTAATGTTACTCTTTTTAATAAAGTATAAATTAATTTTATAATAGAAGTTTAATGCTTTTATAAAAATTTTCTACCTTATATTAATATTATTACTTGCTGAATTTTATTTAATTTAAATTTTAATCAAATTAAATCTATTTCAAAATAAAACTAATAAATTTTAAATAAGAATAATTAAAAAATTAATAAAATATATGAAATAAACTATTATTATATAAACTTATCTAAGTAAAACTTATAATACTTAGTATATATAACATAGTAGCAATTTATTATATTTAGAAAAAATCTATTAGAAAAGGATTTTAAAAGTAGGTAAAAGGTTTTACCTAATTAATATAGAAAAAGTATTAGCTAGTAAATATATAGTAATGTTAGAAAAAATAATAATAATAAACAGTACTATAAAGTTGCTAATATAGTTAATGAAGTTAAATTAAGAAAAATCTAAATATAAAAAGCTTAAAATAGTTGTAAAAGATTGTTAAAAAAAGAATTAAGCTAAAAAATTATAGTTAGTATATTAAAATAGCCAAAATAAAAGTATAAAAAAATTAATATTAGTATTTAAATATTTAAAAAATAAGTTAATAAAAATAAATTAAATTAAAAAAAAGATATAAATAATTAAAATATTAAACTTATATTTACTTAATACTAATAATATAACTTTTAACTTTTTATATAATTTAAATTTATTCTTTTAGCTTAGTTATAATATATATATTAAAAAAAGTAAAGATATTTTTAGTTAAAAATAATTAAAAATTTAAAAAATAAAAAGTAAAAGTTTTGCTAAATATAGATTTTATTTTTATCTTTTATAAAAAAAATTTTTACAAAATTTTAAAAATAAAAATTTATTAAGCTTTATTAAAAATTTAAAGTGATATATTAATTTTAAATTATATATTTTAATTATTTAACTTTTTTTTAATTTTTAATTTTTTTATATAAGTAAAAATATATATAATTATAATAAATTTTATTTTATTTTTAAGTAAATATATTTATATAATTAGTATATTAAAATTTATAAACTATAATATTATTATAGTAAATATATATATTATTATTAAAAATAATATTTTAGTTAAATGAATATATTTTTAATAAAAGTAAAATATAGTATATTTAAAATTTGTTTAAATATTTTTTCAAAAAATTAAAAAATAAGTATATATTTAATATTTTTAAATATAATAATATAAATATTTATATTTTTAAAATAATAATTCTTATAAATTAATAAATAATATAGTAGCTCTAAATTTGCTTTTATAATATAAAAGCTAATACAATTTTTAGATTTTAAATTTAATAATATTATTTTATATACTTTAAAAAGCTATATATATTTAAGTGCTAAATTAGCTAAAATTTAAAATAAACTTTAAATAAATTTACTAAAAATAAATTAAAAAATAATATAAATAAAAAAAGTTAAAAAATTTAAAATTAATTACTAAATTATATTTATATTTAAATAAAATAACTTTTTAAAAAAAAGCTTTAAGTATAAATTAAATTAGATACTTTTTAAATTTTGCAAAGTATTAAGATAAAGCTTTAATACTATAGTATATTATTAAGATAATTTGAAAAAAAGTTAGCTTTAAGGTAAAACTTTAAAACTAATAGTATTTTTTATTAAAAAAGTGCTTAAAAATATACTAACTATATAAATAATATAATATAAATTTATATAGCTATACTATATAAGTAAATATAAACTTTATACTTATAATATTTTTATAGCATTATTATTAAAATAAAGATTATATATATTAGTTTAATTAAATTTGTAAATATTTTTAACTTATAGCTAATAAAAATATTAGTATTAAGTTTATTAACTAATAATAAAGCTATACTTTAATACAATACTTAACTTAAACCTTAACTTAATTAAAAATGCTTAGAATTTTTTAAACTTAGTTTAAAAATATATATTTAGTATATAATATACTAAAATTAATTTATATATTTTTTTATATAGTAGAAAAAAATAAACTATTAATTTATAAAACTTTATTAAGTATATTTAACTATATAAAACTATTAAACTTATAAAAAATACTAATAAAATTTAATTTAAAATTTTTATAAACAGTTATAAAGAGCTTTTGCTATAAGCTAAAAGTTAAAATATAATGGTTAAAGCTTAGTATTTATAACTTTTAGCTATAAAGTATATATTTAAATAATATAAATATATATATATATATATATATTTTAGTAGTATAGATATATTATAAATTTTATAAAAATTAAAATTATAGTAGTATTTTAAATTTACTATATTATTTATTTTATTATAATAAATAACTTTTATTATTTAAATTTTTTTAACTTTAAATTTTTAAATATATTTTAATATATCTAATTTTTTTTTAAAATAGTATTTTTAAAAGTATATTCTACTTTATAGTATATTTATTTTTTTTTCATATAATTTTTTCTTTAATTTTTAGTAAATATACTAAACTTTTTAAATATATATATATAATATTTACTAGCTTTTAAACTTTTATTTATCTTTTATAATTTATTTAATTTATTAGTAAAGGTTTAATTATTTAAATAAGCTTAAATAAATAATAAATTTAGTTTATTATTAATAAATAAATTTATTATAAATATGCAGTATAAAACTTTATTATAATTAATTTAATATTAAATAGTAAGCTTTTTTTATTCATTTATATTATACTTTTTTATTATAGTTTGCTTTTTTAGATTTATTAAAACTATATTTTATAAAAAAAGTTATTATAACTTTTATATATATTTATTTTATTTATATTACTTATATATATTTACTAAATTATAATAATAATTATATTATTTATCAGCAATAATACTAATAATATAATACCTTTTTTATATATATTTTTAGGCAAGCTTATATTATTTATAGTTATTAAATTAAAACTATTTTATTAATTTTTGCTTATTTACTTTTATTTTATAAAATATAAATATAAAGTAGTTTTATATTTATACAACTATAAAATTATTATTATAATTACTAAAACTTTAATTAATATTATTTTTATAAATATATTTTTAAATTTTTATTATTTTTAATATTATTATATATAGTTTATACTAGTAATATTTAAATAATTATATATTTTTTTTTAATTATTAAAATTAAATTTTTTTTATTTTTTATTTTTAGTTTTAAGTTTTCTATTATACTATTAATTACTTTCTATTTAAATTAACTAGCTTTAAAAATTAGCTATAAAAATTTATTAATTTTTTTAAATTAAAGTTATAATAATAAAATATAGTAAAAATAATATAAAAATAGTAGTTAAAGTAAAGTTACTAATATATAAAATACTAAATTTAACTACTATTTTATATTATTTTTACTACATTTTATTAATATAACTTTTATTTAAAAATATTTAAAGTAATTAGTTTTTAAAAAGTAAAGTTATTATTAATTTAATAATAAAGCTTTTTTTAATAAAATAATTAAAAAATTAAATTAAAGCTAACTTAAATTATACAAACTAGCTAAATAAAGCTTTAATAAGCTTTATATATAAATATATTTAAAAATAAAAACTATATTTATTTAATAAGATTAGTATAAACTATATATTATATATAATTTTTAAAATTAAATAAGATATTATATAGCTTATTGCTTTTATTTATAGCACTTTTTATTTTTTAAATACAAATAACTATTGGTAAATTTTATAGAAATATAATAAAAAATTGCATTTAGTACTTATATTAGTAAATATAATATATATATTAAAATTTAGCTTATTTTATTAGTTTATTTTATTTTATTTTAAAATTATTTAGTTTTAAAAGTAGCTAATTATATATGTATATTAATACAAGTAATTTTATAAAATTATATATTAATAAATATAGATTTATATCTATTTACTTATAATTTTTATCTATATTACTTTATATATATATATATATTTTAATATTTTTAATATATTTAAATTAGTATTTTATTAGGCTTATTATAATATTTAAATTAAGCTTATTAATAAAAAATAATTAGATTTATATTAAAGTATAAACTAATAGTATATTATAAAGTTAAATATATTTTTTAAATTTTTTATTTATTATATAATAATAGTATATTACTTTTTAGTAGTTTTATGTCATTATTAAAAATATATTGTATTATACTAAAGGATAATCTTTTATATATTACATAAATATAATATATATAGTAATTTAAAATGCTAGCTAACTATTGAAACTTAGTATTGTTGCTTTTTACTAATGAAAAATATGTTGTATTAAATAAATTGAGCTAAATTTGTATTTGCTAGTCTTAAAATTTAAATGTTTTCATTAAATTCATAATTCTAATTTTAACTAATGAAAATTTAAATCTAGTCTAAAATTTTTATTATATTGATTTTTTTATAGTAAGATCAAAATTTTAAAACGAAATTTAAAAAAATTCTTAGTTAAATAAAAGAAAGTAAATTTATAGAAGTTCAATTTTAAATTTATAAGAACTGTTAATTAAAATAGAGGACGTTTATCCATTTAAAAGTAATTAAAGTAAAAAGAAGTGGTACCAAGTCACTGATATTAACCAGTGTAAAAAATGTGTTGTATAATTAAGATGTCTAAATAAGTAAACATTTTAAGGTTGTTGAATTGGTTAGTAAAACTGATTTATTTTAAAAGTTTATAGTGAATTTAAAAGAACAAGTTAGAAGTAGTACCAGGTTGGCTAAAATCTAGCTTTGTAATCAAGACTTTTGACAAGGTATTTGTAAATTAGAAAGTTGGTCGTATAAAGTTAAATGCTAACCTTTTCTGTCGCCAGCAAGAACCATTTGAAGTACTCATAAGCTGACCAGCATAGCGCAGTTGAAGGCATATGAGAAAGTATACGTGGAGTAAGTCCCCTAGCAAAACCAGCCATACCTTCACGGCGATAAATCAGTTTTGCAGCTTGTACAAGACCAGAGGTTTTTCTAATTTCGACATCTTGTGAAGTTCCTCGAGTTTGTAACAAAGTTTTGCATACATCTAAAGGTGTTGTAATAGCTGCCGCAGTAGCACCGGCTAAACCACCGGCAATTACATGAGCAACTGGGCTGTACCGATGAGTTGGATTAAGAAAGCTGGAAGCTGTTTCATAGGTAGTAAATGTTATGACATGGAAAGGTACTGACATTGTCAAAACAGTTGGGTAAGATAAATAAAATGCACGTAATCCTTCGTGTTGAAAAACGTGTTTAGCACAGCTTACGAAATTGGGATAATTTGAGCCGTGAACTTGCATACGTTGCTTTACAACTAAAATCATTATTAGTTAAGATTGATAGTTTAATGTTACCATCAAAAGGATTCATGAAAGCGTCACTAACAATCGTTGCGCAAGCTCCAGATGCGGCTATAATAATAATAGTTTAAGTAAATAAAGTTATATAGCAAAATATTGTATATATTACCTATACCAGCAATGCTTTTGCCATCTGGAGATAAAATTAATTTTGCTTTTTCATAAGTACCAAAATAAAGAGCATGCGCTGGGCCAGCTCCCAAAGTTACTGATCCTACTCCACGCCAAAGCGCTTTAAATCCTTCAGTAGAAGATATACGAGTAAAAGCTTGCGACATCGAATTATAAATGGCTTGAGGGTTGGGATTTAAAATTTGCATCCTTGTCTATTAAATAAGTTAATATTTTAACTAACGATTTAAAATTTTTGATATAGGGTACCTTTATAGAGTCAAAAGGATGCATAACAACATGTTCTGTAATACCAGCCAAAGCACCAGCAGCTAACTGAGCTGCAAAGGCAGCGTTTTCAGGTAAACTTTCGTAATCAATTTCGGACATGTTATCTATTAATTAAAAATACTTGAAATAAATATTTGTTGTGTGGTTGATTTATTGGTATTTGCTAGAGCTGTAGTTCTGTATACTGTTTAAGATAAAATTCCTATTTGAGCTCTTTTATACTCAAAGTTCTTCTTGACTTAATAAGATAGTAGAAAAGGCAGTGATCAGATAATTTTTATATACTTTACCTTATCACCTAGTTACTCTCTAAACCAGATCAAAAAGCTGATAAATTGGAATATTACGGAATTAAATTGTTCACGTCGAAATGAAAGCTTTTGATTGATTTTAAATCACTTAGTAATTTAATAATTATTCAGCATCTATAATTTTTGAATTGGAATCAAGATTTAAACTGTTGAATAGCTAAAAATTTTACGGAATGCTACAACTAAACAGCTTTTAATTGAACAACTTTAAGATTGGTTTTGGCTTCTACCAAATTTTATAAATAAAATAGTTCAATGTTTGGAAGAAAATATACTCAAGAAAATCAGCAGCTTCACAAGATCAAAAATGAAAGATAGTAGGTGAATTTTTATTTGCTTTATAATGGCTTAGGTTCCAACTTTATCCGAAATTGGCTGAACAATTTAAAAAAATCATAGTTTGATAATAAATTCCGGATTCTTCAGACAAGTTATCTAATTTTGCAGGGTAACTAGCTATGTGCATTTTTATAGTACAGGCGGAACATGGGCTCACAAATTTTTTATCTGAAACATTTTAACCCTATTTAAATCAAATTCGATATAGATAACGATTTTATAAAATATTTAACAAAAAACGTTTAAACTTATCATTTTTAACCAAAATGATTTTTGTGTAAAGCTTTAAAAGTCAAACACTATAGTTATTGCAGTTTTAGCCAAATTTAACATTTAAAACAAAAAAATTAAAAATGTTTGAGCTTATCAATTTTAATTGAAAGTATTTTTATAAGGTTTTGAAATTTTATATAAGAAATTTACAGTTTAAATATAAAGTAAATAGGTTTAAATTAAATATTTATTTTTAATAAAATTTATTTGTTATATTTTTTGTTAGCTTTATTAATAAAAATAATAAGCCCAAAAATCTTTTACTATTGCATAAACCTCACTCTTAACTCAGTTTATTTTTTCTAAACTAAAATTTTTTCTTTTTTAAGGTTTTACTATAACTTAAAAAAGCTTAAATTGTAGTTTTTAAGATAGTACTACCTTCTTTACTATAAGTTTTTTATTTTATCTAATAATGCCTATCACTATTTTAAATAAAAAAAGCTAGCTTAATTTGTTTTTTTTTAAAAGTGCTTTTTTTAACTAAAACTCTTTTTCTTATATTTATATATAAAATATATTAATAATAATAATTTAATTTTGTAAACTTGAAATATTTACCTAATTTTTATAAATAGCTTTAATTATTTTTAATACTTTTTTTGCTTAAATACCATTTTTAAAATTTTTATATTTACTTAAAATTTATTTTATCTAATTATTTGCTTTTATCTTATTAGTTTTTTAGTTTTTATTTTTATTTTTATCTTTTAATTTAAGTTTTTTTATTATTATATATTAATATTTTTTATAAAATTAATAAATAATTTTTATTTTTATCTAATAATTTAAATTATTATATATATATATAAATATTTAATTTAAAATAAATATATGCTATTTATAAATAAATAAAAGTAATTAAATTAAATTTAATAACTTTAAATTGCTAACTTTAAATAAAGTCTTTTTTATTAAAACTTTTGGTATATAATTAAAACTTTTTATAGCTATTTATAAGTTTTTTTAAAATTTTATTAATTAAAGTTTTTAATAAATAAAAACTAAATAAATTTAATATAAGTTAATAAATTAATAATAATTTTTTTCTACTTTATATAAAAGATAAGATATAATTTTAGTAAAATTTTTTTAAATATTTTTAAATATTTTAATTAAATTAAAATTTAGACTAAGTATAATTTTTTACTATATAAAAAATAAAACAAAGTTTTAATACTAATTAAACATTAATATTAAAATTATCTTATATATATATTAAGTATAAGTTTATATATATTAAAAGCTTTATTTTTAATATTTTAAATATTTTTTATATATTTAACTTTAAAACTAAAAGTTAACTTTATTATATTAAATTTATATATTAAAATCTACTATATAGTTAATATTTTTAATTAGGCTAATATACAAACTTTTTATTTTTATAGCTATAATATAAAAATATTATACTTTTTAAATCTATATTTATATTTATATAATATAGCTATTTAAATAATTAAATTTTTTTTAAGTATACTTTTTTTTAAATTTAAATTTAAATTTAAAATAATAACTTAAAGTTTTTTTTTTCTAAACTATTTTAATAATATATTATACTATTAAAGCTTTAACTTAGTGTTTTATAAAGTTTAAAAACTATTTAATTTTATAAATATTTAAAAAAAAATATTACTATATAATAAAAAATTAAAAGTAGCTTTAAATATTTAAAAATATTTTTATTTATTATTTATTTAATATAGTTCAATAAATTAAGCTAATATTTTAACTATTCTAAAATTTAAAATAATATACTAAAATATAGCTTTAATATATTATAATTTAATATTTTATTTAGACTAATTATAAATATATATATATATAATATTTTTATACTTGCTTTTTTTTAAACTGTAGTTAAAATACAATTTTTTAAGTATTTTATATTTAATATTTAACTTAAGTATATTTTAACTATATTATTAACTATATAGCTATATTATAAAAGTATAATTTTTAATATATATTTAATTAAAGTAATATTTATAATTTTTAGCTTATTTTTATATTACATTAATTATAAAAAAGTGTAATATAAGCTATAATATTATTTTTTTTAAATAATTTTATAATAAAAAATATATATTAATATTTAAGTTTTTTAAAAAGTAAATATTAAACTAACTTTAATATTAGATATAAAAAAGTATTAAACTATTTTTTAATAATTAATATTAAGCTTACTATTAACTAAATCTTATATAAATCTAATATAAAATTAAGTTTATAATAAAAAAATTAAATAATAACTTTAATAAATATAAAAAATAATAAATAAAAGCTATAAAAAATATAATTAATTTTTTTTTAAAGTTTTATATAATTAATTTTTTTAAATATATTTAATTATATTAGCAATTTATATATTATTATTAATTTTAGTTTTAATTCTAAAAAACTAATTAAAATATTTAAATAATATTAGTTATATTAGTATAATAATAGATATAAGTAATAAAATAATAAAAAAGTAAAAAAAAATATTAAATTTTTATTAAATTTAAGCTATTGCTAAATATTTTTAACATTTTTTCAAACTTAACTAATTTTAATATTTTTAAAAGTATTTTTTATATTAAAAATATACTTTAAATTTGTATATTAACTACTATATCTAAAAAGGTACAAAATTTAAATAAAAATTAAGTAAAATAATTAAAGTACTTTTTAGTTAAAGTAAAAAAAAACTAAAATTTCTTAGTAAAGTTAAATAAATAAAATTTTAAATTTTTATATAAAACTTAAATTTAAACTTAAACTTTAATTTATTAAATTTAAAGTTAGAAGTAAAGCTTAAAAAGAAATTTACTAAATTTTTAAGCTATAAATATTAGCTTAATATTAATAAATTTAGGAAAAACTAGTACTTTTCTAAAATAAAACTTAATATTATACTAGTATTAATTTTTTTTTCAATTTAAAATTTTGCATAAAATATTATAAATTTAGTTTTTAATTAGTAATTACTTATATTTATATATATATTAAATCTAAACTATAAAATAGTTAAAAATATAATTTATTTATAATAATTAAAGATATATATTAAAAAAATTAAAAATTAAAAAAATAACAATTTAATATTAATAGATAATAGACAAAAAATATAAGTAAATAATAAAATGTTTAAAATATATAATAGAAAAAAAAATATAAAAATGATTAAATATATACATATAATAAAAAAATATATATTTTAATAAATTATTTAGCAGTAACAAAATTATTTATAAAGAAAATTATTTCTACATTTTTTAACTAAATAGTTTATATAATTATTTATTAAGCTATTTTATAAAATTAGGGTAAATTTTATATATATTTAAATTAAGGTTTTATTAGTTTTTAATTTAAAGGTTAAAAAAAATCAAATATTAGTTAATTTAATATAAAATTTAACTATTAGTTTATTATAAATATTATATATAAACTAACCTTTTTAAAAGTTTTTGTTAATTTTTAGTAAATTTAATTTATTTTTATAATAAATTATTTGTGTACTAAAATAAAATATTTTTCTCTTAGTTTACAAACTACCAACTTTTAAAAACAATATATTTAGCATAAAATAAAAACTGTATTCTAAATTCTAATTATAGTAGTTTATAAACTATATTATATATATCAGGAAAAAGGTCGCGTAGCATAGTCCTAAAAAACCTTTCAAAACTTTAAATAAGAAATAAGGATTTTATTTAAACTTAAGATTCAAAAAGAACAACAGTATTATTGGTTAGATAATAATTAACTTAAAGAAGGCTAGAAAGTTAGCAGAGATTAAATTAGCAACTTCATAAAGTGCTATAGAACATAAAACAGTGCAGAAGGTGTGAGTAAAGATTTAGCAGGTAAGGGTAAACATGGGGGCTGAAGAGGTATTTAAAGAATCGTACAATCTTTATCATGGGAAGCTTGAGATTTGGATCTAAGGTTGGGTGAAAGGTTACCTTTATTTCGGTTCAAAGGCAAGTTGTCGGAAGACACCGATTTGATGTTGAGTTGCTGGATACGGGACATAGAGGGATCCGAATTACCGTGCATACCTTTTCCACTAATTTCATTAGAGGTAAGCTGCACTTTAACCTTATCCAGGTAAGCATCAGCTTCTTTACATCCCAATTGCACCGATTCTTCGAGACAGGTCAACGATTTTTCCAGATCAATTTTCACTCCAAGCCCACGGTGGTAACACACGCCTAGATAAAACAGGGCTAATGGATGGTGCCGGGTAGCTGCTTGTTCGTAATAATGATACGCTTGTTGCATGTCAGCTCCGTTGGGTACACCTACTCCTTTACGGTACAGGTCGGCCAGATGGAATTGAGCTTGAGCCGATCCGGAAGACGCTGATTTGATGAAGCACTGATATGCCTTTACTGGCGATTTCGGAGTACCATGCCCGTTCAGGAAGCATACCCCCAGGTAGGTAATCGCGGTGATGTAGTTCTGAGCCGCAGCCTTGGAGATGTATAAGAATCCTTCGTTAAGGTCTTTAGGTACACCCTTGCCTCGTAGGAAACATTTACCTACAGCAACTTGGCCGGCAGGATCACCTGCTTCGGCGGCACGGTGGTACCAATAGAAAGCTAACATGGAATCAGCGGTAATACCTTCTCCTTTAGATGCCAAACGACCTAATTTAAGATTCGATTCTACGTTTCCCTGCTCGGCAGCTTTGGAGTACCAGTGATACGCCTTGTACAGATCTTTTACCGTACCTACACCTTCGTAATAGCACAATGCCAAGTTCTTCTGACCACGGGGGTGTCCGTTTTCAGCCGATTTCTGATACCATTCAAAAGCTAGACTGGGATTCTTCTCTGTACCGTTACCAACCATGAAGAAATTACCATACGAGTTTTGTGCACCCGAGTGCGAGTTAGCTGCTGCTTTCCCAAACCATTTGAGCGCCTCTTCCAGGTTAACTTTGACTCCATGACCCATCTCGTAACAGTGCCCCAAGTTGTTCTGGGCAGATGCATTATCCTGTAGTGCTGATTTGTAGAACCAATCCACAGCCACGTTAAAATCCCTAGCTACACCGCGTCCGAAGTAGTAGCAGGACCCCACGTTATTTTGAGCTTCGGGATGGTTCAGTTTAGCTGCTTTCAAAAACCAATCATAAGATTCAGACCGGTTGGGAGGCCGTGAGATACCCTGGGCGTACATGACACCCAAAATGTACTGCGCTTCGGGATGGTTCTGTACCGCCGCTAGCTTGAAGTAGTTATAAGCCTGGACTGTGTTCGTTTTGATAACCAGTCCGTTGTAGTAACACTTGCCGATCTGCATTTGAGCGTCAGCGTTACCCTGGTTCGCAGCCAGTTCAAAGTTACGTATAGCTTCTACGTGGTTCTGTTCTACCCCGATACCCAGAATATAGCATTCCCCTAAACAGCACTGGGATATGGGGTCGCCCTGTTCAGCTGCCATCTCGAAGCAATGAATCGCTTTGGCTATGTTCTGTTGTTTACCTATACCGTCTCTATAGCACAAACCAAGTTTACATATGGCAGGAGCATGGCCCATGGATGCTGCTTGTTCATATAATGCTATAGCTTTGGGTAGGTTGGTAAATCCTTGCTGTCCCGATGAGTAACAGTCTCCAAGCCCACACAACAGTACCTGCTCCGAGTCCGATTTTACCCCGTACAGAACCAGTAAATCAGTCTTCGCTTTGATATCATTTTTACGTGCTTCGGTAGCAAGGTGCTCTAACAGCTCTTCCTTGTTCACCGCAGTTGTAAACCGACGCAAGGATTCTTCGGAGGCTAAGGATACGACGAACGGGCCTTCACCGTTAGCTTGCTGTGGGTTTTCGGTTGGATCATTGGCCTCGTTTAATAGAGCTGTATTGTTCATAAATATTTTAGTTTCGTAGATGTTACCAACCGTCTTAAAGTTGCCTTGCACTTCTACTTCGTCCTGCTGTTCTCGTGAATCTAAGATAGTTGCAACCACTTGGTCAGCTAATGGTCTATCCTTAGGATCGTACGAGGTACATACGTCCACCAGATCTCGATAATACTCGGGTGTCCCTTCTGGTAGTGGCTCTACGTACCCCGAGAGTTTGAACTGGAAAATTTGGTTCATGTTGTGCCCTTCATAAGGCCTTTTTCCGTCATTGACTGCCAGTTCCCATAGAATCCAACCTAAAGAATAAACGTCCGACTGCTTAGAAGGCACTAAATTCTCATCCAAGCAAAGTTCGGGTGCCATCCAAGGCGGTGACCCAGCACCTCTAAACGATTCAGCTGTGGAGTAAACCTCGGTAGTGATCTTACATATCCCGAAATCAGCAATCTTGGCATGGACGTAATCCATTATGGGCTCCTTCTTCATAAATTTATTTATATCCTCATTCTCCCTCCTTACTAAGTTGTTGGGTAGCAATGAAATCAAAATGTTGTCTGATTTCAAATCTCTATGTAAGATGTTGGAATCGTGGATGAAAGCTACCCCAGTAGCAATCTCCCAAGCCAAGGCTTCCTTCTTGGACCAAGGTATCCGGTGATGAAAATTCAACATAAACTGGTGTAAATTGGGTCCGTGCACGTACTCCATCAGTATACATATCTGGTTGTGGCTGTCCACACAGGTCCCTACTAACTGAATCACATAATCGCATACCCTCACCTGCGATAGAGCTCTAGCTTCCAACTTCAAACTGATTAAATGCCGTTCTCTTTCTTTTGAATTCTGTTTCGATGAGTTGGTCAGCGTCTTCAAAGCGTATACCTCTTTCTTGTATAAGCATTTGTATACTTTACCGAACATTCCTTTACCTATCACTTTCACTTTGTCTATATCCGAATAATTAATCTTATCGTTGTACTTCTCCAACTTACGTTGGCTTTTATTATTCTTCAAGTTGTGCTTTACCTTACTGGTAATCACCGAACTGTCATCGTTGAAGTATGTATCCAAATCTTCCATGCACTCTAACTCTTCTGTAAAAGTAGTTTATCAAAAAGTATGTTTTTGCCATTTTCTACAGTTCTTTAAGAACTCTTTGAATTAAAATTTTGATTTAATTTGTTACTAAAAGTTGGCTTAGCTTGAAATCGCCGACATTACTCAGACCATGTAAAATTTAAAGGTTATTACTGTATTCAGCCAAGAAAAATCTTCAAGGTAATTTGTAGGTTTCAGATTTGCTACAGGATCAAACCCAATATATTTAAAATTAATTCTAGATCCTATTAATACCTTTTTGTAGAAAATCTATATCCTTTTAAAACTTTAAATCATTCCCATTTACAGTTTTATTGTATTAATTTTTAGCATACTATATATATAATTATTTCTCCTTTCCTTTATAGGATTGACAAAACTATAATCAGATAGCTATAAAGGAACAGCCAACCTTCATATTTTACCTTATTGCAAAAAAGCTTAGAACTAAGTTATGTATTATTTATTAAAATTAATTTTAGATAAATTTTATTAGCTTTTTTTATAATTTTTAAAGCTATTTTTAAAAAATTTAATGCTATTATTCAGTTAGTTATTATATTTTAAATTACTTTCAATAATGTTATTTTTATTCTTTTTAAACCATTAATAAATATTAATAGAAAACTTTGTATTTTATAAGTTATAAATACTAAAGTATATATTTAATTACTTATTTTAAAAGTAGCCAGTTTTAATTTCAAAATTGAGAAAACTAAAATGTAATAAATAAAAAACCAATATATATTTAAAGAAAATTATATTTATTATTATTTTACTAAAGTATAAATAAACTACTATATAATAAACATTTTTATAAAAATAAATTAATATATATATTATTTTTATTTAAAATAATTATAGTAATTTATTATTATTTAATATAAAAATAATATTTTAAAAATTTAAAAACAAAAATTAGTAAATAAATAAATAAAAAAATTTTATAAAATTTTATAGTATTATAAAGTTAGTTTTTAGATTTTTATTTAAATTTTACAAAATTTAAAAATAATTTTTAAATATTTTTAAAATAAAACTTAAAATAAAAACAAATTATAAAATAGCTATAAATAAAATTTATAAATTTATTTAAAAAAAAAAGCTTTAATATTAAAATTTTAATAAAATAAGTAAAAATAAATAGAAATAGCTAAAAAAATTAAATATAAATAATAGTATTAGTTTATACCTATAAAATAAATAAATAAAAAGTAAATAAGACTAGAAAAATAAATAATATTTTGTAAATATAGAAAAGAATATAAAAATTCTACTGTAAAAAAATTGCATCTTTAAACTTAAAGTTAAAAATTATTAAAGTTTAAACTAAAAAAATAGAAAAAATATAAAATAATAGATTAAAAATTATAAGAATTTTAAATAACTATATTATATATACTATTATTATAAAAATATATATAACTTAATTTAATTATATAAAAAATTTATAATAAAAATAAATTTAGTAATAATAATTAATTAAATAAGTTATTTATTTTAAATATACTAATTAATATAAAATAAAAATAACTAAATAATAAAATTAAAATTATATATATAGCTATATATATATTTAAATTTAAGTTTTTATATTTATATATTTAAATAATTAAAAACTTTTAAAGTAGCAAAATTCATTTTTTAAAATTAAATAAAAAAATAAGTTAATAAAATTAGCTATAAATAAATAAATTTATTTACTTTTTATATATTAAAAATATATAATACAGTATATTTTACTAAAATTTATTAAATAAATACATTATTTCTAAAAATATACCTACTATTATATAATAAATATATACTTTTAAAATTTTATATATTAATATTAAGCTTTTTAACTAATATTAAAGCTATATTTTAAAATTATATATAATTTTACTTAGTAAAGCTATATATTTTAAAGTTTAATCTAATTAAAAATATGTAAGTAGTTTTTAAAGTTTATTTAAATACTACTAAAAATATTTACTAAAATTATACTTTATTTTTTCTAATATAATAAAAAAAGTATATTTATAATTAATAAAATTATATTAAGTATATTTTTTCAATATAATAAAAAAAACTAAATATTATTAAATTTAATTTAAAAAAACTTATAAATAGTTATATAGTTTTAATAAAGTAATTTTAGCTTAAAAACTATAATTATAAGCTATAAATTTAAATAGTAAAAAAATATTTTAATATAAATATGCTTTTTTTAAAGTTATTATAATAATTTTTTTTATTTTTATTTAAATAATATTTGATTAGTTAAAATTTAATTATATCAAATTTTTAAAATTTTATTAAGTTTATTAAATAAAATTAAGCTACTTTTAAAAGTAGCTTATTTTTTAATCAATTAATTATTATTTATAAATTTTATATTTAATATTAAATTATTTTTAAAAGTATATCTTTTTAAATAATAAAAGTAAAAAAAATTATAAAGTAAACTTTAATTATACTATTTTATATACTAATTCTATTATTTTATTATTATAAATAAATAGGTATTTAAATTTATAATTATATATATAATATTAAAATTTTAACTTTTATTATTTTTAATATATATATTTATTATTAAGTTTATAATTAATATAAATTTACTAAAAGAGAATTAAATTATTAAATAAAGTTAAAAATAAGCTTAAAAACTTAGTAAAGTAAGTAAATTTATATTATTTAATATTTAATTAGTTACTTTAATTTAATAATATAAAAATATAGTATCTAAAAATTATATATATTAGAAAATATAATTTATTACTAATTAAAACTATATAAGCTAGAAAATTAATAAAATAAAAAATAAATAAAAACATTTTAAAAAGTTTTAAAAAAATTAATAGTTAAGTTAAATTTTAAAAAACTTTTTATAAAAATTTTTCTATAAAATAATATTTTAATTATAAAATATAATAAAAAAAAGTAAATAAGTAAAAAGTTTTATAAAAAAAAAGAGTAACTTATTTAGAAAAAATTACTATTTAAAATTATTTTTTTAAAAAGCTAGATAGTTATTAATAGTAAAAATAGTTAAAAAAAACTTTAAATAAAAAAAGTATATAATTAAAAATAAAGTAAATATTTAAAATAAAAAAGGTATTTAATTGTAAAATTATTGAAAAATAAAGAAAAAATATATTATTTAATTTTATTATAATATTTTTTCTAGTTTTTTAGGTTTAAAAAATGATTTTATTAAAATTAATAAGAAAAAAACTTATAAAAAAACATTAAAATAGTTAGAACTTAATAAAATTTTAAATAAACTATTATAAAAATTAACTAATAAAAAATTATTATAAATAATACTAAAAAAAAAAGTTATAAAAACTTATTATATATAATAGAATTTAAATAATAAAACTAACAATCAAAAAAATATAAAACCAACTTATAACTATTAAAATAAAAAAATTAATAAAGAATAGACAAAATATTTAACTGTTTTTTAGAAAGTTAAAATATCTATCTAATTAAATCTAATATTTAAGCTAGTCTTAAATACTATAAAAGTATTAAAAAATAGTCTAAGTTAAAATTTATTTTTATATTTAAGCTAGTAAATATAACTAAATAATATATTTAAATTTATAGCTATTTAAATAATAAATATATTATTATAAATAAAATATTATCTATTTATAATAGTTTTTTAATTAGAATATTTAAAAAAAAAACTTTTTATTAAAATAACTAAATAAAATTAAATAAATTAAATATGTTTTTTTTAAAAGTAGCTAAATAATATAACTAAATAAGCAATTATATAAGCTATTTAGTTAAAATATATAAATTTAATTTTCTTTATAAGTTTTTTTATAATAAGTAAATAAAATCTATTAATAATTAAAATTTTCAATTTTTATAAATATTAATATATTTATAATTTTAATAATTTAATTATTTTAATATTTGTTTATTTAATAAAATTAAATATATATATATATTATTAGATATAAATAATAAAAAATATTAATAGCTATTTTATAATTAACTTTATTTTTAAAATTATTAAATATATAAATAATATAATTTTTTTAAAAGTTTAGCTAAAATATAAGGTTTTAATAAAAATTATATATTTATATAAATATAAAACTACTTTTTATTTTTATTTTTAAAATAAAGTTTAATAAAAAAAATTGAAAAAAATTAATATAATTTTAAAATAATAATTTAAATATTATATTAAAATTTATTAATTTATTAAAACATTTAAATAAAGTTATTAAATTTTTAATTAAAAATAAAATAAATTATACATTAAAGTAAATATAATAATGTAAAATTAAGCTATTAATTATAAAAAATTATATATTTATAGCTAGCTTAAGTAAATTAAAAAAGTAAAGTATATTAAGTATAATATTTAGTTTTTAGTATAATACTAGTAATAGGCTTTAAATTATAAATATAAAATATTATAATATAAAAGCAGCTATAAATATAAGTATTTATATAAAAAATTTAGTAAATAATAATAAAGTATATTTAGCTTTATTATCAATTATAATAAAAATAAATATAAAAGTTTAATAAATAATATAAGTAAATAAAATTAGTAGCAATTTAGCAAAAAACTAATATAATTATATATAGTAATAGCTATAAAAATTATAAATTAGCTAAAAGTAGTAAAATAATTAAATTTAATAAATAGAATTTATAAAAAAATATATAGATATTTATAATTAAAAATAGCTTTACTATTTTTAATAAGATAAAAAAATAAAAATAAAGCTTATTATTTTAGAAGTATTAGTAATTTTATATCTAGCTTTAAATATACTGAAATTATTTTAATAAAAATTTAAATTATTAATTATTATAATTTATTATATATCTAAGTTATAAAGTTTTTTTAATAGTACTTATAGCTATATTAAACTTATTTATAAATAATAAACTTGAAAAGTTTTTAAGTAAAAATAATAAAGTAAAAAATATATTTTTATTTAAATTTTTAGCTAAGTATTTAAAATTTATTATATAAAGTTATTAAAATAAAATCTAAATAATTTTATTAAATAAAATTAAAAAATATATATTATAATTAAATAAGCTTAAAAATAAAAAGTAAATAATAAAAATAATTATAAAGTTTCTAAGTAATAAAACATTATATTAAAGCTATATCTAATAATATATTATATAGCAAAATACTATTTTAAATTTTAAAACAGCTAAAAAATTAGCATAATTTATTTTATATTATAGAATAAATATAAATTTTATATAATTTTGAATATTAGAAGCAATTTTCTTTTCTATTATATAGAAAAAAATATTTAATTTTAAATATAATAGTATAAATTAATATAGTATTTTTATATAAATAAAATTACTTTTTAAAAATTAAATATTTTTAACTATATTAATATTATATTAATTTAATTAAAATTTTACTATATACTTAAAATTTAATATTTATCTAATTTTAAATAATAATAAGTTAAAAATAAATTAAATTTAAAGCAAAATTTTAATTTTTTTAAATTATAATTTACTTAAATAATTTTTTTTATATTGCTTTTATAGATTATTAATTTATTAAATATATATAGATTAAAATTTATACTAGTTTTTATTATTAAAATATAAAATAAAAAAGTTTTAAAAGTATATATTTTTATTAAATTAAGATAAAGTAATATTTTTTAGCTAAAATTATTTTTTATAATATTTAAATTTAAATTTATAATTAAATTACAATTAAAATCTATTAATTAATTTTTTTTTTAAATAATTAATTAAATTTATAAATATACTTAATAATTATATAATTAAATTAATATTTTAAATTATTTAGTATATAATTGATTTAAGTTAATTTAATTATTTTTAAAGTAAGTACTAGTATTTTTAATAAATATAACTACCTATTTTTATAAAATTAATAGTAGCTAACTAAACTTTAAATTTTAAATTTTTATAATTTATTTTAACTTTATACTTTTATTTTGCTTTTTTGCTTTTCTTTTAATAGTAGTACTTCCCTATATTACTAAATTTATATATTTTATTTTTTATATTATAGTTTTATTTATAATATAAAAATATCTAAATTTACAAAATGTTTTAGATTTTATCTGCTTTTATATATTTTTTAAAAGTTTTTTTTACTTAAAGCATTATTTACATTTTTATATAACTTATATTATAATTATAACTTCCATTTTCTACTTAATAAGTTCTTTTTTATTCTTTAATAATTTAGTTTATTTGCTATTTAACAGTTTTATTCCTTAAGTTTTAAGCTTTTAAATAATATACTAAAAATATTAAGTTAGTTTATTGCTAAATTATTAGCAATAAAATATTAAAATATTAAAAAAAACTAATAGACTTAGTTTTTTATATATTTAAGCTGTTAAAAATTTAGTATCAACTTTTTAAATTTTTTTTATAACTAAAAACTGAAAATTTATAAAAAATTAAAATAAAATAAAAAAATAAAGCTAAAAAAACAAATCTAAAATTAACTAATATTTTATTATAAAAGTAAAAATATACTTTTTCAATTCTATAATAGCTTACAGTTTTTTAATAGCTATAACATTTATTTTTTCCTATTAAATTATTTTATATTATTGCTATAATAAAATAACTATTTTTAAGTTAGTATTACCTATAGTTTTAAGCTTATATTAATCAATAAAATAATATATATCATTTATACATTTTTAAAATATATGTTTTTTAATATCAATACAAAAAAAATTATTAACTTAGCTATAATATTTATTAATTGATATTTTTATAGTATTTTAGTTAGAGTAATTTATTAATATAGAAAGATATAAATTACCTAGAGAATTAAGAATTAAAACCTAAATTTCTAAGCTTACTGTAATTTTTCTTAGTTCTAAAATTAGATTAAACTTAAGTGTAAATGTACTTTTTTAGTTTATACTCATAATAAAACTAAAAATGAAAAGTAAGAAAGAGATTATTTTTAAAATTTAGAAAAAACAATATATTAAAAAAGTAATAGAGTTATATAAGTCAGCTAGAATATGAGATTTAAGGGATTAGTGAATGGTAGATATGTTGGCTAATTTGGATGAGCTTGAGATGTAGTATAGGGGGAGAAATATTAAGAAAGTAATGACCACATTTTACACTTTTGAGAATGAGAGGTATTAACTGTATATATAGACTATTGTTTCCTAAGGTATGAGGAAGATTAATAATATACCATCAATATTATAGAAATTGTATAAATAATTTGATTCAGAAATAGCTGACCACTGTTGGACATATATCAAAGGATGAAATTTGGACTGTAGGTTTGAAGTTTAAATTCCAAAAAATTTAAATGCATTGAAATCCAAATTTGCGTTTAAATCAAGGATAATAAAAAAAGTTTAAAGTCAAAAGCATTTTAAAATTTGATATATATAAAATAGTGAAGTACAAACTAATGCTAAGTTTATTAGAATTTTTTAGTACGATTAACTAGTTCTGAGTCTGAAACTTCTAAGCTCTTTTGAGCATTATTGATCAAATCCAGTTCGACTGAAAAGTTAGAGAAAAGCAGTAGTTGAAATTTACCATCATAAGAACCAGTACCAAGTGGCAAATTACGCGGAAAGTATTTTTTCTCAAACGAGGCGTACGATCCTTTCAAAGCAATTTGAAATGTAGGGTCCAGCATTAGAGTAATAAAATTAGATGTACCGACAAGCTCTAAAGATATGAATTAATGAAGCTACTTAAATAAGTTTACCAGTTCCAATGGCCGACCAGAGGATAATAGGAAACGAGCTGAAACCGAAGACATGCATAAGGTCGTCAACTAGAGCTCCGGATAAACAGATTATACAGAATATGGGGGATAAGGACCTAAATCAAATTTAGCATCATATATTTTAAAATTATCAACACTCTAAAAATTAGCTTTTCTAAAAAACGAATTAATTCTGGTGGATTTTCAACACTGCTCGAAGGTCTATGAGCGTTCTTATCGACAACCTGGATATTCTTAAGCAATTTGATAGTAACTAAAATAGAAATAACTAGACAGTACAGTACAGCAATAACTCTTGGTACACCAATTAAACCGAAGCTCAGAATGGTGTTATTACCGTATTCCTTTTTGAACCCACAAGTTCCATACAGACTTTTACCATAAATACCAAGAGCTAGCCTTAGTTAGTAACGAATATGCTTTTAAAGTACCATAAGGTGTAGCTGCACAAACCAAGCTTATAAACAGAGGTACAATCCAATAGTAAACTTCCCACCGTTTTTTAAACGATTTATCCTGTAGAAATACCAGCTGAAGGTTGAGTGCGATTATAATGTTAAGGAAGCAGTACATCTGAAAGCAGAAATATCTCCAAAATGCTAAAAAACTACATGTTGAGCCAGGCGGTACTCGAGCTATAAAAATCGAAACTAAGTGATTGGTCATGTCTATTAAAGCTAATACAAATTGAAGACGAAGAGTAATCCTATTTACAAGGTTTAACTTGTAAAAAACTGGAATTTAACGAGTATTCATAATATTAACTTACGCATAAGGACCGTTAAGATTACAGACAGCATAGAAAGAGCAAGACTAATCTTATTGATAATTGGAACCACTCTAAGCATGAGGTCCTCGGTTGCCGGAGTACCTGTCATTCGTTATTTGTGAAAGTTAAATATTAATTATAATTAGGAGGAATAAATGGTAAGATATCATTACTTTCCAACCTTTTATACTATTTATTGCATATTGTAACATTTAAATGTAAAGTTTGGATCTTAAAATTAGTTTTTACGGATATGTTAAAATATTTTAATCTACATCTTTTGAAATTTTAAGTTTTATACATTTTTTAATCTTGTTATTTTGCTTGTTAAACTTCCGAAAATTTAGAGCTGCATCAACTAGATATGTTTCGAATAACTTAAGCCAAATTCTGGAAATTTAGACTATTAGAAGAAATTAATTCATTTAAAGTTCTTTAAAATTAAAAAAATATCTCGCTGATTTCTAATAGCAAGGCGAGTATCTTTAATCTACTGCACTGTGTTTGTAAGTGCATTTCGGGTCAAAGTAGTATAGCTTTATTTTGGGAATAGCTTTTTTGTTGGTTTTTAAAATTCAAATGATGCTAGTAATAAATAATAAGGTTATTTTAAAAAAATAGCTTAATTTTTTTAATCGTAAATTGTAGTTTATTTTTTAACTAATCTCGTAAACCTATAGAAAGATTTTGTTACTTAATATATAATTAAATGTCTATTCAACTTTTTATTATCTATAGAATCACTATAAATATTTATACTTTGTTACAACCAATTAGTTTGTAAGAACTAAATATTTCTTGGGTTTTTGACCAATGTTTTTCCGAGTATTCCTTGTAGCAATAAAATTAGCTACTAGTTTTTAACTAAATTTATAAAAGCAAAAGGCTAGAGATAGAACTCTTAATTATCTTTTTCTATTTTATATATTAGTATATATCATATTTCAAGCTGCATTAGAATACTAAGATTTCAAACCCATCCATCTTATAGACACGTGGGAAAAGTACGACTACTTATCCAACTTTTAACATAAGTCAAAAACAGCAACATACTTGCATAATTGTCTATGGGAATTTACATACTATGTGTTTATTGTATTAAGAACAAGAGGATGTATTTCATTCTTTTAAAAAATCCGAATTACTCTTAAATCATTATATCATCGAAATTCATTACCGCATTTATAAAGTAAATTCTACTTTGATTCATTTAATTTCCCGTATCTATATATGTATATAGTAGTTATTTTTAGAATATATATGCTCCTTAAATAATTTTTATAGACACTGTCTTTTCTATAGCAGTTTCGCTTACTTTTTTGAAGTTTAATCTTGGAAATTTTTTATGGATTGATGTTCAATATTTTCAAAATTTGTTAATGGAAGTATTAAGATTTGAGAATATTTTAGTCAAGTTGTATATATTAAATTACTATATAAACTCTAACAAAAGTAGCTAAAAGAATTTAATTGTTAATTCACATCAATTATATTTATTAGAATAACCAAATGACAAGTCCGCCAGCGTACAACCCTCTCATGACAGAGGTAATCCCGGTTATCAATAAGATAAGTCTTATCCTAGCATTTGTTTCAACTATATTGACGGCCTATTTATGTAAGTTAATATAAACGATACCAACTAAACTTTAGTTTACAATAAAAGGAGTTTGGTAAATCGTATTTCATTCCGAATCCAAGCTTGTATGTCACTTATTGATTTCACAAACCACTTGGTTTCAATCTTTCTAGTTCGAGCCCCACCCGGTCCAGCCTGTAGCTTCTTAGCATTTTGGAGATTTTTCAGTTTTCAGATGTACTGTTACCTTAATATCGTGATTGCGCTGAATCTCCAATTTGTTTTTCTTCAAAACAAGGTGTTTAAAGCTAAATGGGAGATATTCTATTGGGTCGTACCTATAGTTATAAGCTTGTTTTTCACCGTTACTCCATATGGTATTTTAAACTAACATTAGTTACTAATTAAAACTAGCACTTGGTATTTATGGTAAAAGCGTCTATGGAACTTGTGGGTTTAGTAAAGAGTTCGGCGGTATCGCTCGTTTGAGTTTCGGTTTGGTCAGTGTACCAAGGATTATTACTATAATCTACTGCTTGATTATTTCAGTTTTAGTGATTACCAAACTATTCAGAAACATAAATTCATTTGTTTCCACTACCTTTTGTACCGATGAGGGCAACGAGTACACAACTACTTTCCAGCAAAAGTATATCCGGAAGCTTATTTTTAGAATGTAGCTAATATTATTGAAATTACTATTTTACTGATAACACGAATAGATCCCTGTATCCCATATTCTGTATAATCTGTTTATCCGGATCTCTAGTTGACGACTTAATGTCTGTCTCTGGTTCCAGTTCGTTCCCTATTATCTTTTGGTCTGCGCTTGGAACAGGTATTTCTTTTAATATAACTTATATTGATTTGTTTAGAATGCCTTGGTACCTTTAACTTTATAGGTCTTTTATTAGACCCAACCTTCCGTATCGCAATCAAAGCAAGCTATACAGATTATAAGAATCGTAATAGCGGAAATTCTCATTCACAAAACAATGACAGTAAGCATATATAAATTTACTTTTCTAACAATACTAGTTGAATTCAATGATATGAATAGTGCAAAATCAGATGCTAAAGGTTTAGAACCATCAACTGAACTGTTGGTTAATAGTACAAAAGGATTTTAACAAATAATTAACTTTAACTTCTATTATGTTTCTATTGAACCACGTTGTATATTTTATAATTTCTAAGTTAACTAAAATATTTTAGTATTGAATTTTTAAAAAATAAAGGGTTTTTAAAAGATAATAAAATTCTGAATTTTAACAGACTTAAAAAAACAAATAATAAAGAATATATCCTCTATAATAAATATTTCATATATATTTTTTATTTTATGTTTGTAATATTTAATAAATAAAATTTATTATGATATCATATTTAATAGATGTTAATTATATTTGTTTTTAATAACTTTATATTAAATACTTTTAAAATTTAAATTTCAATAGCTTAGTTAATCAATCTGCTTAGATATGCCAGCAAAATTATATAGTATAATAAACTAAGGTAAAGTAATAGTGGTAATATGAGATACTCTAACGATATATGTATTTATTAAAATAAAAAAAGATAGAAAAAGGCAGAAAAATAAAATTACAATATAATTATTTAATAAACAAGTAAACTAATAGATACTGTAATATAGCATACTGATTTACAAAACTAAATATATATATAATATATATAAATATATATATAATATATATAAATAGAAAAAGATATTAGTAGCAGCAACTTTTGATTTATTATAGCAGTTATTTTATTAAAAGCATACTAAATATAATTTTTACTTAAGATAATAATGAATTTAAATAAAAAATGAATAAATTATTTACAATAAATATTTTAGTTTACTTAAATATTATAAATACTAGATAAATAATATAAATATAGTATAATTATATTATTTATATTAATAGTATATATTATTAATAGTAAATATATAAGTTAATTTTATATTTAAAATTCTTAAATTTTAAAAAGGTTAAAAATATAATTTTTTTATTTTTATTTAAAAGGTAAATGAATTTTATTTAAAATATATAATTTTAAATTAATTCAGATTAGTTTTATTCAAATTTTTATTATTACTATATATTAATTATTAAAAATATTATAACAATTTAATATATTAAAATAAAATATAAATAGTATATATATTTAAAATTTTAATTTAATAAATATTTTAAATTTAATAAAAAATAAAAAACTTTAATAAAATTTATATAATTTACATTATTTAAAAATTAATAGAATTTAATAATAAACTATATATTTTTTAGCTTTTTTATTTTTTTAAAGTTTTTATTTATAATTAATTTTTTATCTTTTAATAAATTTATTTAAAGCTACTTTAATTTTTTCTAAAATTCCTTTATATTTTAATAAATTTAGTATTCAAAATTTAGAAATTTTCAAAATAGCTTAAATAAATTTTATAAATAAAAAGTCTAAAAATTATATTAGCTTTTTACTATATTAAGCTAATTTAAAGTTATAGTATTATTAATTAAAAATAATTAGTTATTATATTATATATATATATATTTATATTACTATATATATAAATAATAAACTTTTACTTTTTTTACAAAGCTAGTATAATATTTTTTATATAATTTTTAAAATTTTAATTTTTTTAATAATAATTAAATTTAAGTTATTTAAAGTATTTTTTAACTTTCAAAATTAAAAAGCTAAGCTTTAATTATTTATTTTAAATTTAATAATACTATTAAATATAAAAATAAAATTATAACTAGAATTTTAAAATTTAAATATAACTAAAAAATATTATATTTTATATTTATTAATAATATAATATTTGCTAAATTTTTTTTAAACTTTTATATATATATATTTAAAAATTTTAGTATATTTTACTAAAAGTTGTATAAAATTAAAATTTTTAGAAAATAAATAAAATTTTTGAAAAATAGCTACTAATAAGTACTAAATATACACTTTTTAAAATAAAAATATATTAAAATATATTTAAAAAACTATAAAAAAAGTTAAATAATAGAAATTATTTATTTTAATTAAATAAATAATATATTAAAATTTAATATATTAATATGGATTTAGTTTATTAAAAATTTTAAATTATTTTTTTTTAAATATATATATAATAATAAAATAAAGACTTTAATAAATATATATATTTATATACATTTAAATTTTAGAATATTTAGATATAATAATAATAAGATTAGTTTTTTACTGTATAAAAAGTTAAAGTTTTATCTTATTATATTAAAATAGCTTAATAGTTTTTTATATAAACTTTAAAAAAAAAACTAAAATAAAACTATTTAAGTAAAATTATATATTTTTAAAAGCAATATTATAAAAAAATTATTATTAAACTTATATTTTATATATAATAAATTTAAATTTTTATATTATTAAAGTATAGCTTTAAAAGTTAACTTTTAAGCTACTAAATTAGTATAAGCTAAAATTTACTATATAGTTAATATTTTTAACTTTTAGCAAAACTAAATATAATTTAAATTAAGCTAATATATATAATTTTTATTTTAATAGTTTTATTACAAAATTTTATACTTATTAAATTTAAATTTATATATATAGCAAAACTATATAAATTTAAAATATACTATTTAAACAGGCTGTATACTTTTTAAATATAAATATTTTTTTTAAAACTATTTTAATAATTTTTTAAAAATAATTTAGTAATATATTATAGTTAAAAAGCTGTATTTTTATACTTTAAAAATCCTAAAAACTATTTAATTTTATTTATACTTAAAAATATTTTTATATATACTATAAAAAAAATAGCTTTAAATATTTAAAATTAAGTAAAATTGTATTTACTTTACTATTTAAAGTAAATTAAGCTAATATTTTAGCTATTTTAATATTTATAATAATATATTAAAGCTATATTTTAGTATATTATAATTATTTAATTTATTAAAACTAATTATAAACTTATATATATACTATATATATAAATTTAGTATTTTATTATAGTGAAAATCAAATATTGAATTAAAATATAAATTTAGTTAGCTTTTGCTATATTTCTAACTATATAATTATATTATATAAGTAATATAATTATTTTATATATACTAAATTTTTATAGTTATTAATTTGTTTTTATACTATTATACTTATAAATTAAATGTAGTATAAGCTATTTTCTTTTATTTTTTATAACTATATAATAAATATATTAGCTTTTTTAATATATAAATATTTTACTATTATATTAATATTTTATTAATATTTTAAACTATATTTATAATATTAATATATTAATATACTTTAAAAAATAATAAATAATAACTAAAAAATATATAAAATTTAGTTATATTTATATATGGTAGCAGTTTTATATTTATATAAATAAAATAAAAAATATAAATAACTTAAATTATTAAAATTAATACTTTAAGTTATATATTTATAAAATATTTAAATTTTAAGGATTTTATATAAAATTAAAAGCTAAATTTTAATTTATATCTTATTTTAAAATTGCATAACTAAAATTTTAATAAATTAAATAATATAATAATATAATTTATATTAATAATATATATATATATTTATAAATATACACCAATTTTAAATTATTTATTTTTCTAAATAATTAAATTATAATATAAATTTATAATTTTAAAATTAATTTTAACTTAATTTTAGCTAAATTTTTTACTATTATTAATTATTAATTATTAAAATAATATAATAAATTAATATATAAAAATTAATATATAAAAAGTATATATATTTAAAATCCTTATTTTATAAGCTATTTAAATATGGTAAAAAATAAAAGTAAATAGAAAAAAAAACATATTAATTATATATATATATTATATTCATATTAATAATTTAATTTATTTTAAATTAAAAATAAAAATAAATAAATATTTAAAATTTTTAAAACTTAATAACTATATTTATTATAAAAAATAAAGTTTAGTATAATAATTTTTTAAATAGTTTTTTTGAAAATTTTAAATATAAAGTATTTATTATATAAAATAAAATTAATATATATATGTTAAAGTATCTATAACTAACTATTTTCAAATAATAATAATAAAAATACCTAAAGTAGTTTAAAGTTTATTTGTATTAGCTATAAAAAAGTAGAAAAGTTAAACTAAGCAAAGTTTTAATTTTAAGTTAAAGTTTACTTTTTATTTAGAAAAAATATTTAAAAAGGGGAAATTTAAAGTAAAAGCTAGATTATATTTAATATAATAATAATAAATAATTTAGATTATTAAGTATATAGCTAAATAATTAATTTAGAAAAATTTAAAACCTAATAAATAAAAAAGACTAGATAGTAAAGTATTAACTAATATTATAATACTATTTATAAGTAGATTTAAAATAAATATAATAAATTTCTATAGTATTTAAATTGCTAAGTATTAAGCTAATTAGTAGAAAATTATATTAGTTTTTAAAATATTTAAATAAAAAATTTAAAAGTTTAATTAAAATTATTAAAATTTTAATTATAAATAAATTAATAGAATTTTATATTTTAATAAATATTAATAGTATATATTATTATTATAATATTATAGTAAAAACTTTTAATATTAAACTTATATATTATTTAATTTAGTTATAAGGTAATTTTTTTTTAATTTAACTATAGTTAAAAATTTTAATAATTATATAAAAATTTTAAAAAAATTCTTTAAATTAAATAAATAAATATTAATATATTTTAAAATTAATATACTACTTAAATTTTTTCAATTTAATTTAATAAAATTTTATTTTTAAATATTATATTTAAAAATTTATTATATTAAACTTTAATTTTTTATAATAAATATAGTTATTAAGTTTTAAAAATTTCAAAAATAGATATTTTTTTATATTTAATCTAAAATAAATTAAATTATTAGTATAAATATTATATTAATTATATATATATAATTAATAAATCTACTTTTTCATTTATTTTTATTTTTTAGCATATTTGAATAGCTTGTAAAAAAAATTAAATATATATACTTTTATGTATACTACTTTTTAATATATCAAGTTATTAAAGTTTTTTTAATAGCCAATATATAAAAATAATAAAAAATTTAGTTAAAATTATTTTAAAATTTAGATGTTTTATATATATTTGTAATATAATTTAGATATACTATAACTTAAGCTAATATATAATACTTTAGTTAGTATATTAGACTTAAGTATTTATTACTTCAATTATATATTAATATTATTTTTCTTATAATTAATATAAAACTAAGTTAAAATAATGTCTTTCTTATTAGGAGTTAAACTGCTAGAACATTTAATAATATTGACTTACTATTAAAACAAATCTTTAATTAAAACTCTCCAATAGTACTGTTATTAAGTTATTAATGTAATAAGTATTGTTTTTTAGGATAATTTATTAACTACTTGACTTGCTCCAAAGACAATAGTTACCTCTATCCTATGCAGCCTACTTAACTTTTTTATAAGTAAATTGGACAAGTATACTATGAAAGAACCTTTTTTTGCTTTGAATAAAAACTTTTATATATCTTACTTTTATATCATTATATTTGATATCTTTAAGAACTTAAAGTATAATCAAGCTAAAGTACTTATCCCCAACTAGAATAAACAATAAAACCTCTACACTGCCTTTAAAATAAGCCTACTAATTGCTATAATGCTTATTTATTTTAACTAGGCCTTATAAAAGTACCTAAAGTACTTGCCTCCTATTCAAGTTTTAATTAATTAAGTTATTGCCTTTTAAACAGCTACTTAGTAAAACTTTAACAACATCTATAATTTAAAGTATTAAGTTTAAAAATTTATATTATTTATATTTTTTATTTGAAAATAAACTGAAAAATAATAGTTTTATTTGTGCAAATATAAAACTTCTTTTTAATTAGCTTATTTTTTACTATATTACAATCAATTTAGACTTAATTAATATAAAATTTTAATATAATACTTATATTATT
>JAWQFY010000374.1:0-34145 GCA_037055185.1 Capillidium rhysosporum | reverse complement strand
ATTAATCTATTATTAATACTTTATTTTTTTTTTACTTTTTACTTTATTTTTATCTTTTTTTTTAACTATAGTTATTTAAAATTAAATAATGTTTTCTATTTAATATATAATAAGTTTAATATTATATTACTTTTTTAGCTATTATTTAAAAACTGCTTGAGTAGTATAAAGATTATTTTTTATATATTTAATTATTTTTTAAAAGAAATTACTAAATATATTTAAAAATTATAATTAGTAAAAAAGCTTAATTTAAAAATATAATAATAAAATTTTAAGTTTAAGCTTATTAGCTTTTAAAAACTAAAAATATAACTATTTATTTAAAATAGTAATAAAATACTACTTTAAAGTATACTTTATATATTTTTAATTTACTAATTATTAATATTTAAATAAAAATAAATAAAATTTAATATATAATTAAAAAATAAAGTAAAAACTAAATAAAAAAATAAAATAAAAAAGTAGTAAAAGTAATTTAATAAAGTATAAAAAGCTTACTTTTACTTTTAATTTTATACTATTTAAAAATTAAGAAAATGTCTTAATAATTTATTAAATTAATTAAAAATTAAGTTGTTTTTTTAAAAAAAATCAAGACTATAACTAAATCTAAACTAATAAAAAAAAGAAGAAAGTAAAAAAGTAAAAATATTTAATTATTAATAAAAAAAAATATTAAATAGCTATTTTAAAAGTAAAAAAAATAATTTAAGTACTAATTTATTTATAAATAAAAAAAAGTAAAAATAAAGTTAAATAAATAATATAGTTAAAAAATTAAATTTAAAAATTAGATATTAACTATAGTATTTTTTAAAGTAATTAGTAATTTTATTACTTTAGTTTTTAGTTAGTTTTTATATATATAATTTTAAATTTATAATATATTTAATTATATAAATAATTAAATTAAAGTATAAAAATGCTAAAAATTTTCTAAAATATTAAGTTAGATTTTAAATAAATAATTTAATTTTTTAATTTTTATTTATTTATATTTTAAAAATTAAAATTTACTAAGTTAATAAGTAAAAACTAAAAACTAAAAAGAAATAAAAAAGCTAAATAAATTAAAAGTAATATTATATAATAATTAAAAAAATCTATTATAATAACTAATAAAATTAATTTTATTAAAATTAAAAATTCATTTATTTATTTTTAATATAATAATATCTTATGTTTTTTTCTTAACTTAAACTCTAATATTAGTAAGTAAATATTTTATTTAACTATATTTAATAAATAATAAACTTAAAAATACTTATTTTATATTATTTTAGTATTCAATTTTATAGATTATTAATAAAATAAAATAGTTTAGAAGTAATTTTATATACTTTTAAAATATTAAATAAAGAAATAATTTTCTTTTATATAGTACATTAAATTAAATATTTAATTATTTTAAAATTTAAAAATATATTATTTTAAAAAAAATTATAGTATTTTTATTTTTTAAATTTACTTATTAAAATAACTACTATATAAAATTTATATTTAATTTTATTTTTTAATATAGCTTATAAAATTAAAATAAAGTAAACAAAAGCTTTAGTAAAAAAATAGCTAAATAATAGTACTATAATATAATAATATTTTAAAATATATACTTACTAATAAATAAAAAATTAGCTACTTTTAAAAATAGTTAATTTTAATTAAAAAAGGTTTATAAAAATAAAAATAAAAATAAAAATAATTAATATAATAAAATATTAATATAGTATTAATATATTTATTTACTAAAATAAAATAAAATCTTTATTATATAACTATATAAAAAATATTATACTTTATTTTAGTATAAAAACAAGCTAATAATTATATAAATTATAAATATTTATATTTAAATATAGCTTAAAAAATAACTAAATATAAAATAATATATATATATATACTTTTAACTTAGTTACTAAGTATAAAATTTTATTATTAGTTTAAATAAATTATAAAATATAAAATATTAAAAAATAACTTTAGTATACTATTTTAATCTTTAAAATAATTAATATATTAACTTAATTTATTATATTTTATAAAGTAAGTTAAAAATAAATATGTTTTTAAATACTTATAACTATATTCTTTATAATAATATATATTATAAAAAGCTATATAGCTTTATTAAATATAAATAAATAAAATTATAACATTACACTTTTATTTTTTTTATAAGCTTTTAATATAATTATAATTAATTAGTTTTTAAGTTTTATAAAATATAAAAATTTTATTTTTATATTATAATATAATATTAAATTAAAATGAATGAAAAGTTAGTTTTAGAACTAAAAGTACATTTTTTATAAAAAAAGAATATTTGAAAAGTATGTTAGCTATTTAAATAAACTTATTTAAATTTTAACAGTTTTTTAATAAATTTAAATTTAAATTTAATAAGTATATATATTTTTAATTTAGCTATAAAAATATATAAATAGCAATATTATCTTAATTATAAGTATAAATATTTATAGTTAGTAGTTATAAATGTTAATTAAATATAATATTATAATTTATACTAATTGTTAAAGCTTTATTTTAAGATTATACAAAAATTTAAAATATATATAAATTTATATAAGTATAAAAAATAATTTTCATACTAATATTTTTTTAATATTACTATATTAATGTAAATTTACTAAATATTTTTATATTCTATTTTTTTAAAATTTTATTTTACTAATAATTTAAAGAATTTATTTAAATATACTTAATTTTATAAAAATTTAACTTTATAAAAAATATTAGTAAAATTAATTTTGTATTTTAAAATATCTAATTAAAAAATAATTTCTTTTTATAATAAAGAAAAAATTATAAAAATTGTTTATTTATTTTTATAAAATAAGCTTTTATATACTAGTATTTTAAATTATATATATATATTTATAAAATACTTTAATTTAACTTAAAATTAAAAATATATATAAAATAAAAAAATAAAAATTATTTATTTAGTTATTACTTAATTAAATTAAATATTTACTTTTTATAACTTTTTAAACTAAAGTTAAATACTTTTAAAAATAGCTAATTTTTTATTTAAAATAAGTTTATATAATTTATTGAATTATTATAATTAGTATTTAATAAAACTAAAAAATTATAAAATTAATAATATCTTTATAAAAGTAAATAAAATTATAATAATAATTTTTTAATTAAATATTTTAAAATACAAAACTATTTTATTAATAATTTATTTATAAATATAAAAAGCTAATAGTAATTTATATATTTAATAACATTTTATAAAATATTTATATTTAGCTTCAAATTTTTAAAGTTATAAAAAGTTAATAACTAAAAGTATATTTAAAATAAAAAATTAATAAAATAAAGTAATTAATATAAAATTTAAAAAATAACTTTAATATTATATTAAATAATATTAATATATTTTTTATAACTTATAAATATTTCATTAATTTAATTTAGTAATAGTAAATAAAATATAATTTACTTAATTTATATATTTTAATAATAAATTTACACTTATTTTTGTTTTATTTTTTTATATTAATAGTTTAAATTAGTATTAATTTTATATAAAAAAATTAAAATTAAGAAAGAAAGTTTATATTTTAAATATATTAAAGTAAAAAAAATTAAAAACTAAAATATATATTATATATTTAAGTATACAAATATTTACATTTATAGTATTTCTACTTATTTTATTTAAATTATTTATTTTACTATATAAATATACTTTTCCTAGCTTTTTTTAATAATTTTAATTATAACTTTAACAAAAATAAATATAAAATATTTATGCTATTTTAAAACTTTATTACTATAATTAACTACTTTTAAATTAATAATATATATTATATATTAAACATTAAAGTAATAGTAATTTAAATATCATTATTATTTTTTAAATTAGTGTTTAAAGTATAAAAATATCTTTTTAGATTTTAAATTTTAATTAACTAATTTAAAAATATGCTTTTTATTAGATAAAAATACTAATTTTTTTAGAATTTTAATATAAATATAGAAATATTACTTTAAATTTTAAAATAGTATAAAAATTTTGAATTACTATTACTATAGCTGCTAAAATATAAAATGTATAGTACTAAAATCTCTTGAATAAAATAATTATTTAATATAAATAAATATTTTCAAAAAACTGTATTTTTTATTATAATTTAAAGTAGGTATACTGGTGCAATATATTAATTGTTGGCTTTTTTTTAATATTTTGATATTTTAAATAATATTTGTATACTATTAACTTTTAAACTTTTTAATTTAAAATTTGGTTTTTAATAGGCTAACTTTTATATTATGCTTCTGAAAAAGAAATAAACTTTAACCTAGTAAATCTTATATATTTTTGCGGTAATTAAAAATGTAGTTATTTTTAAATTATTCTCAATAATTTGAAGTATATTTAAAAAAACTTTACCAATTTTTAAAAGAATAAATTAGTTATCTAATTTTATCAAATAAGATAACTTCCAAATCCATCCCATCTTTTCCAAGTTTAACTTTAATAACAATATTTCTAATCTATTTATTTTATACCAACTAAAGTACCTTTTAAAAACTGTACAATACGGTATAAACTTTTTAATAGTTTTTGCTTCAGTTTTATTTTTCTTAGTTACTTGGAATCAAAAATTTTTCAGTCACACTACTTAGTGCCACCATTAATTTAGGTACTAAGTGGATTTAAAACTTAAGGGGCGAACCAAAAGTTAACTAAAAATTATTAAGGAGCCCAAAATCAGTGTGAAAATACAATTTGTTAATATTCGTATGTTACACCATCAATTACAGATATCTACAATATAACTAAAGTTGAAAGAAATGGAAACAATTAAAAAGCGGTAAATAGTTGGGGATTACAAATATAAACTATAATAAATAAGCTTAGAACAAGTAAAAGCATAAAAAAACTTTATGTACACGGCAGTCATTAACCTGCCGAGGAAGTATCAAAAACAGCAGATTTAAAATGAGGTACCTTACTACCAAACGCTATACGAAGTTCGCCATACGTTGGATTTTTGAGGCTTATGGTAGTTTTTACCGTCAATCTTATGATCTTTTAACTTCCATTTTTTAGACTCCAGCAACCCTTCCAGGATTACCGTGTCACTACGGTGGTATGGGTCGCTACTTCTGCTTCCGTTAGGTGGCGTTATTGGAGGCCCAGACGGTTTTATTTCCGAATCAGTTTTAAAGCTGGAATGGTTATCTGTATTTAGTTGAGTCGAGAATGGACTAGGGCGGGATGGTGGTGTAACAAAATATCCTTCGCCTCCTTCAAAAAAGGAATTAGAAATCTCGGATTCGTTTCGCATAGAGTTTGGGTATATGGTGCTAGGTGTGGGAGGCTGTTCCTGCAATCGAGTAAAGCCACTATCCAAGCTTGCAGGGTACAGTTTTAGTTTTGGTTGCTCGTAAGTCTCTTCTTCTTGTCGCTCTCGATACCTTCGCACAAGTAGTAAAATTGCCGCACCACCTATAAATAACACAAAACTACTACCAATAACTAGGAATATAATTATACTACTATCCATTATACTAAGAGTTTGTTTTGAATATCAAACTTCAGGTTGAAATTTACAATTGGTTTAAATGAGAAGGATGTACAAATTGGGCTTTGAAATAATGTTGTAAAGTTTTCGATAAAAATAAATATACACTTAAAATAATATAAAATATAAAATATAATACAAATTGTTGTCAAACTTTTAGGATATCGACAGGTGGATCGAGGCAAGCGTTTTATCGAAACAAGTTATAAATATTTCGCTAACTTGAAATTAAAGTTATGTTTGTTGGTAACTTTTAGTTTTTAAATCACAGAAATTAAAAGAGTTTGAAATAAAGTTGAACAAATGGTTTATCATTAGACCCAAAACCAATCAGCATTTATTAACCAATAAATTGCGGGTATAGTTCGAACTTAAATTTGTAATTTTCCGTTCAGATATCGAAAATGAACTGAAGGATTATTAAAATAATAAACAAGTTATTGAACTAAACTGATAACACTCCAAACAAATGGATAATTTTCTGTACAATAATGAATGTGATAAGTTAATAATAGAAGTAATTCTGTTGTAATTTTGCCCACAGCCTTCCCCTGCCAAGATATTAGATTCGTTATATACGATTATAGTTATAAGCAATTTTTTACACTATCTTTTATAAAATTAACAATTTACGTTAATATATGTCTTACATGCCCACTTCTCATTTTTAGAGCTATAGGAGCTTTGTTTAATATAGAGTATATCAGTTGTCTGTATGCGAGGGGTAATTAAGTATTGAAACAGAGCAGTCTAAGGCAAAAGTATTTGTATCTATAAACTGGAGTTGGGTATTTTGCTTAGGGGTGATTTTTAAAATTTTCTTAGTTATCAACAGATTTATCTGTCAAAAAAGCAATATTTTTACAAATTCAACTTTTATGTTGAATAAGCTCATATAGTAGTTCCAATATCTGAAGAGGAAACTGCGATAGATAAGTAAACTAAAAGCTATAGTACAACTTGATATATTCTGATCGGTAAACAGCATCTTTCATCGAAAAATAACAAAATTTTATCAAGTTAAACTGGAGAGGATCCGAAATTTATCATTAGATCGAAAAAATGGTTATAGATCGAATGTAAGGAATATTAATTTTAAGAACAAGGTCGCATCTGACCTTCTGGTGCTATTTTAAACCCCGAAGTGGAACAAGTGGACATTTAGAACACTTATAATCTCTAGTCATAAAGAACTTGGATAATTGTTCTTACAAAATATTTTAATGTAGTTTAAAAGATGATGAGAATATATACTTTTAAATGTTAAATTATAAAACCAGTGTGCCATATCTGTTTCTGTACCCCTTCTCCTAGATAAAGCTTGGACCCAAGCTCGGAGCTTCCTAGCGAAAAAATTAGGTAATTTGTTATGACGCAATTTATAATTATATCGATTTTTAATCAATTTATACAAACCTCCATAATTAACTCATTGGAATCTAAAAACAGATACATATTTGTAATCTATTTTCATAAGTCAATTGGATACTGAAATAATTTTAATTTTAACATCAAACTATTGGTTATAAATTATGGTATCTAGTTAAAACTTATTAAAAAATAATTTACATAATGTGTTTTATGTAAATAATTTTAAAGGTTTTTGCTTTTCAGTTTTAGTAGCTGTAAGAAAAGTTGGTAGTGGAAAATAAGTATATTTATTACTACCATTTTAGTATACTTATGTAATATATAAGTTATTCTGATATTATATATATATATATTATTCAAAACAAGAGGAGAAAAATGTATATTTTATATAATTAGTTCAAATATTTTATACAACTTGTAAAGCTTTAACTTTAGCAATCTAAATTATTAAAGTTTATTCTCTACTTATAATATATTTTAGTATTATAAAGTATTAGTAGCTAACTAATTATAATTAGAACTTTATTAAGTATATATAAATTACTTAATTCAATTTCTATCTTAAAATTTAAAATATTTAAAATTATTATTTTTATATTAAAGCTTAATATTTTTAAGAATAGTATTAAAATTATAACTAAAAAATTAAATTAATAAGGTTAAATAAATATATATATATTAAACACTAGCTTTAAAATTTATTTAAAATAAGTAAAAAACAACTTTTTCAAATATATATATTTAAATTTAAAGTATTAAAATAAACTATACTAAATTAGAGCAATTTTTATATATTTAATACTTTAAAAAAATTACTTAAAATAGAAAACTATTATTTAAATAGAATACTTTAGCTTAAGTAGTAATAAATATATATATATTTATAAAGAAAAACTTTATATTATCTAGTTTATTTAATACAAATATAAGTAGAAATAATATAATATACTTAAAATATAACTTTAACTATCTAATTTTAAAATTTTATATAAGTTAAAAACTAAAATACTTATATAATTAAATATATTTAGTGCTATTATTAATAATAATAACTATAAAAATTTAATATTTTAAATAACTAATTTATAGTTTTATATTAGTTAATAATAATTAAAATAAGTACTTATATAAATGTTATTATTATAAAAAAAATATAAATAGTACTTACTTAAATAAAAATATTAATAGCTATATACTTTTTAAAATATACATTTTATAATTTTTAATAATTTTAAAATATAATTAATATTATATAACATCTATATTAAAATTTTAATTAGATAATTTTTCTCTTAATATTATAATTAAAAATACTTTAAACTTATTAATAATAATTTTCAAAGCTATTAAAGTAGTATAATTAGTTTAAATATATTGTTAAATATATAAATATATATATATTTAAAAACTTTATTTTAATAAATTATATATATTTTATTAAAAATTTGTATTTAATTTACTTTTTTAATTTATTAAAAGTATTTTAAATTATATTTAATTTAATATTATTAAAATAAGTATTTTATTTTGCTTTACTCTACTTAAAAAGTTAATTTAAATTAATATAATTTTAATTTATATATTTTCTTAAGTTATTTAAATAAAAATTTAATTTAATTTTAATTTAATAATTATTTAAAATTTTATATTTTTATATTTTTATAAGCTTTAAAAAAATACATAAAATTTAAGCTTAATATTTTAAAAAAGCTATTAAAAATAATAATAAAGTATTAAGTAAAAAATAAAAATTATAATAATAAAAAAATTAATTTTAAATAATTAAAAAATAAAAAGTAAATATTTAATATTATAAAAAGTTTAAAATTTTTAAAATATATATATATAACTTAATAAAAATATATTAATTTTATAAGTTTTTAATAAATTTTAATAAATTTTATTTATATTATAAAAGTAAAAAATAATTAAAAAAATATTATATATAAAATAATGAATTTATTTTTAAATTATTTAATATTAGTAAATTTTACTTTAATAATATAATTATTAAAAGTAATATTATAGTATAGTATTGTTATAATTTTTTTAGTAAAGTAGCTATATGTTTATAGCTATTTTTTAAGCTATAATTAAAAGTAAATAAATAAATAAAAATATTTACTTTATAAATATATAAAAGATTTAAAAAATATATATAAAATATATGTTAGAAAATAAATTATAAAGGTAAAAATATATACTATTATATAGTATACTATTTTAGTTTTTAGAATAATTAAAAGTTTAGCTTAACTTTTTTTATTAAAGTAAATTAAATCTAGTATAAATATTTATTAAATATAAATAATAACTTTATTAATATATATATATAAAGTATAACAATTATTTAAATAAAATTATTTGAATTTTATAGTATAATTTTAAAGATAAATATAATTTTAATAGTTATAATATTTATAATAACTGTATTTTATAAATTAAACTTAATTTTATATAATAGTTTAAATAAAATTCTAAATTTAAATATAAAGCTAATTATAATGTATTGTACTAAAATGATAATAAAGTTAAATTTTAATTTAAAGCTTTAAAAATAAATTAAACTTTTAATAAATTTATTTTTATTTATTTATTTTTTTAAAATTAAATAATTTTTTAAAAATAACTTAATAAATTAAATAAAGTTTATTTTAATTTTTATAATTTAATTTAGTTTTAACTAACTATTTTAAATAATTAAAAAGTATTTTTTAGCTACTTTAATACTATAAAGTACAATTTATTAATAAGCTAATTAGCTTAATTATATAAATTTTATTAGCTAAACTAAATAATTTTTTACTTTTTAAAAAATATTTATTATTTAGTATAACTTTAAAAATAAATAAATACAAGTAAAAAAATAGTTATTCAAATATATAAAAAATAAATAAATATTTTTTAATTTTTTTATTTAAAACCTTAAAAATAATTATAAGTTAACTAAATTTATAATTATATTATAAATATTAAAAAAGCTAATAAAGCTGCAAAAATTATTAATTTATAAAAATAATTTAACTAAAATATAATTAAAATAAATATAGTTACTTTTTAAAAAAGTTAATAAAATATTAGCTATATAGTAAATAGTATTAATTTATTTTTAATATAAAATTTTTAAAGCTAAAAAAGAAAATATATATAATAATAATAAATTATAATTTAATATATATATTAAGTTATAGTTAAATATTTAATTAAGCTATTTACTACTTTTTTATCTTAATTAAAATTCATTTTTAATATTTTTTAAAAATAAAAAAAGTAATATTACATAAAAATAAGTAAAAATATAAGTATTAAAAAAGCAAATATAATTATAAATAGTATAGTTTTTATATTTTAATTAGCTTATATTATTTTATTTAATAATATATTTAAGTAAAATAAAAATATTATAATATTTTAAAAATATATAATTTTAATTTTAAAAGTAAAAAACAAAATTTAAAAAACTATTATATAATAAAATAATTATAATAATTATAAAAAAAATAGAATTTTAAAATTTAATAATATTAGATTTTTTTATATAAATAATAAAAAGTTTAAATAATAAAAATTTATTTTTCTTAATATTTTATATTATATTAAATTTTTATAATAATTAAAGTTAATTAACTTTTAAAATTAATAAAAACAATATAATTAAAAGTTATATATATTAAAAACCTATTTAAAATTTTTAGTTTTATAATAATAATAGCTAAAGTAAAATAAAAATTATTTTATTTAATAAATATAGCTAAAAATTTAATTTTTTAAAAAAATGTAACAAAAATAATAACAGTTTTTGATAATAAAATAACTAAATAATAATGAAAATATAAGTAAATAACTTTATAATATAAATAAATAAGTTAGTAAATAAGGTTAAAAAAATGATAAAATTTATTAGTAAGCTTTAGTAGCTAAAGTAATAAAATATTAATATATAAAAGTTTAATAATAAACTATAATATTATAAAATAAATTAAATAATAGTATAAAATTATTAAAAACTAATAAATTTAAAAGTATTAAAATTGTTATTAAAATTTAAGATAATTTTTCTTATTAGTTAAATTTTACTTTTAACTAATTTTTAATTTACTATCTAAATGTTACTAAAATATAAACATTGAATTAAAATTATTTTTAATATAATATATAAATCTATAATTTTAAATTATAATATTTTTATTAGTTTTAAATATTATTTAAATTTAATTAATAATTTTTTTAATATAATATATTAATCAGTATATTAAAACTATATTAAATTTTTTTAGTTTGTCTTAGCTTATTTTATAAAATATAAAATATTAATAAAAATAAAATTTTATCTTTATTTAAATATATACTAACTTTTTTTATTAAATTATACTACTTTTAATAATACTATATATTTATTAAAATTTTAAATTTAAATAATTTTTAATAAATTTATTTTAAATTAAAATTTTTATAAAATTAATTAACTATATTATAAATAAAGTATATTTATTTTCATATTGTTTATTAAAATTTTTAAATTAAAATTAGCTGTTTTTAAAAGTAGCTAGCTATTTATTTATATTTAAAAAAATATTTAAGCCTATTATTTTTAATAATAAAATTAGCTAAATAATATAATAAAAATATTTAATTTAAAGTAAATAAGTAATTTAAATCTAATCAGTTTAAATTTAAACTGTAAAAGTTACTATATATTAATAAAATTTTAAAAATATTTAAAATTAAAATTAATAAGTTTGAATATTTTATTTTTTATTTAGATTATTGAATTTAGCTTAATTTTTTAAATTTATTTTTAATTATTAAAAATATAATATTATTAGCCATTTATCTTATATTATATATTTATAAAAATATATTAAATAATTATTTACTTTAAAATAACTTTATAAAAAAATAATAATAAATACTAAAATATATTTAGTATAAAAATTACAGATATTTTCATTAATATGTTTATTTTTTTAACTAATAAAAAAATTAAAATTGGAAATTACTTTAAATTTTTAATAATATTTATTAAAAATTTTATATATTTTAATATAAAATTATTTAAAACTTTATAATTTTTTAAAAATATATTTATAAAAATTAATTAAATTAGTTTTAAATTATACAAAAATTTAAAAAAATATTAGTTATAAATTAAAAGTCTAATATAATTAGATGTAAATTTTAAAAATAAAAGTAATTTTTAAAATATAAATATATTATTTTTAGCACCTTATTAATAATTAATAATATTAAAATAATAAAAATAAAATTTAAAATTGTAAAATATTAATTAATAAAAAAGTTAAATAAGTATAACTAATAATTTTTTAGCTATATATAAATAAATAAATATTTTAAATTTAAATATATTTTTAATAGTTATTTTTATAGTTTTATTATAAATATAATTAGAATAATAAAATTTAAAATATTAATTTATTTTAAAAAAAATAAGTAAAAATAAACTAGTTATTTAACTAAAATAAAATTAAATATACCATTAATATTAAAAAAATTATCTAATAATTTTTAGTTTACTTTTTATAATAGTTTTTATATAATTTTATAAAATTATATACTAAATATTAAAAACTTAATAATTTATATGTTTTTAAAAAGCTATTAGTATAATATTAAATAAATAAGATAGTTTTTATAGCTTTAGCTATTTATAATAATTATTTAAGCTATTAAGTTTATATATATATATAAACTACTAAATTTTTAAATAAAGCTAATAATTAAAGTAATCAAAATATTTTTTAAAAACATAACTTTAATAATATATTTTAAAACTAACTTTAATATTTAATTTAAAATTATTTTAAAAAACTAAAATAAGTAAAATTTTAAAAATCTAAAATTGCTATTTGCTATTAAATTACTAATAATTAATAATTTTATTTATTAAGCTTACTAAAAATTACTCTAATAGTAATTTAGCTAGTTTGAGCTAATAATAAAATAAATTATATTTTAACATATATATATAATTAAATATTTAAAAAAAATTAAATTATAAAATTAAAAATAATCTTTTTAAAAATAGTATATAAATACTAATTAATGCTAATTTAAATAAAAATTAATCCTTTTAAAAATTAATTAAATTTTTCTTACAAGTTATTTTTTATAAAAAAAAATTAATATTGATATAATTATCTAGAATATATTGATGAAATTAAAACCTTTTCTACTTAATTATACTAGTTTAATAAAATATAAATTGTCAAATATAGTTTAACAATCTGTCAAGTTAATAACAACTATTAAAAATTAATTGTATTTGATAGCCTATTTTAGAGAGATTGGTTAGCTAAGAAAAATTATAATATTAAATGAGTTGTAAAGAAGAGCATCAACATTATTAGTTAATGTTGTTTATGCTAGTTAATAAACTAATTAAGCTCCCATTTTACTATAGTAGGCAGAACAACTAAATAGCTTAAACGCAGTTACTTTAAAACTAATCTAAATATAATCCAATTTTTTTAAAGTTTTATATACAAGTTAATACTATTGGCTCAAAAATTAACTAAAAATCATATTAAATTAATGTTGTAAAGAAGACATTTATAACTAAATCACAAACAATTCAGAAAATAAACCAACCAATATAATTAAAATTCAGTTCTGAAATGCTGTGCTAGAACCAACCATTTGGTAAAAAATGGTTTATTCTTTAGAAGGGGAGTTGACGGGTGGTAAATTAGAATCTACTAACTCAGTAGCAATGCTAGTCTTGGAATTGGTAGTATCTTTCGGTTCCTGGTCTAGGTTGAGTACCTTGTTATCGATGAGGTTATGTAAAGCAATAGTACAACGGATAAAGGCGGACACGTACAGAATCAAGTATTGGTCGTTAGTCTTCCTACAAAGTGCGGTTAACGTATCTAACTTGTTCAAGTTAGGTAAAGTAGCGAACAGAGTTTGTAAATTCTGTACGATGGTATGGTTGATGGGAAGTTGGTTGTTGATAACTTTATCGAGATAAGCTTGTACTTCGTTAAGTTTGAGGTACAGTCCGTTAAGACTACGTACCTGGTTGTGGAGTCGAGTGGTTAGGGAACCTACCGCGTTATCTTTGATATCTCGAAGAAGGTGTTCTACCCCGATCTCCTCGGCCTCTTCAGCACCTATGATGGATGGGACATGGGCAAACGTTTTGGAGGCTGCTTTACCATCCTGGAAAAAAAATCTAATTAATTATAAATTAAATTGATTATTTTTACTTCAGAAATATCTTCAATAGCGAAGTATGCATTGGTAGGTATAGCTATATCACTAGGTTTTACATCTACTACCACTAAAATGGGGTTGAAACAGTACCGTTTGATAAGTTCATTGATCTTCAAGTCACTTGCACGTAGTTTAGGACCAGAGTGGTACCACCCGATCATCTTTTCCTTAGCGTTCACCTTACGGAACATAGCTTCCATATTCTCGACGTAGTTGTGATCCAAGAACCAGACCGAAGGATCCTTTTCATCCTCTTCAAAAGGTACTACAAAAAGAAAAAAAAAATTAATTTGGAGCTTTTATGAATTTAAATATAATTACCAGCAAACGAGTTGGCTACATTCACCCTTTTTCCATTCGATTGTCCTAATAATATACCTACTACACGTTTACGCGTGTTCTTTGCGACTCGGTTGAAATGGTCTACTACCGATAACAATACTAAAGGATGTACTACTACTTCCTGAGGTACAATAACGGCATGTCCTTCGATCGGTTTAGGACCTTCAATATCTAAAGCAATTTCACTCATATCTTTGTATTCAATAATATATTCTTAAAGGTCGATAAGTATGTATTTTTTCCTTTATAATATCAATCTTCAGTTATATCTTCTATTCCTACACTATAAAAAAGCTATAGAGTTCAATAAGTTCAGTAGTCCAAGCTTTTTTAAGCGATTACGTTGTCTTTCTCGGAATTGCTCAAGTTCGAAGAATTTGTAGATTTTAAGTGATTCTATTGGTTCGAAATTATTATTTATAAGTAAAAAGTATAGAATCAAACATACATTTTTTTGTTTTATACAATGAAAAGAGTAATTATGGAGACTACAAATTTAACTTTAGATAATAAGTTTAAAGAATTTAAGGATAGTTTAAACAGTTTAAAAGAAATCAAGATGGAAATTTAGGTTTAAAGTTTTACAACAATTCAAAATTTTTGAAAGATCAAGTCAAAGCTTGGAAATAAAAGTTAGGATTAGGCCCAATTACTAAGCCAGTAAAAAACTGAAACATTAAATTATTTATTTGGTTATTAATGTAAAACTCATTATTTCAAAAGCTAAAATAAGTTTTCAAACCGAACTATTTAATTTAAAAACTTCAATACAAATTTAGAGTAAATAACCTTTAAGTTATAAAAATGGTGAACCGAGCTCTAAATTACCTAAAATAGATTTTAAAAACTTTAAAGTAATCCATCCTATATTTCATATAGTTTATAGTCTTTTAAATAAGGTTTTTATTTAGGAATCGAGTACAAATTCCAATAATGGTATGAATCTAATAAGTCAACTGCAGGCTACCTACATAAATTTAACGAGCCAGTTGAGCGTTATATTCGACAAGAAAAATTATATAAAAGAAAGATGCAGCTACATATTCAAAAAATTAAAGTAAACTATAAAGTTTTTAATTTTAGATCTTATTTATATATATTATGTAGATTTGAAAATTTGTCACCTACTTATACTGAGGAAGGTACTTTACATCTATGTATAGCTAGTAAAATATTGGTTATAAACGTAAGTATATTGTAAGTTCAATTAGTATATTAAAATTAAACTATTTTCAAACATATCTATTTAGATAGTTCGGGTACCGTTGTTAAGTTATAAATAGTTCATGAATCATCGCTTTGTAAAACAGTGCTACATCTTTATAGAAAATTTTAGTTGTATAATTCTTTATTTACTTAGTTTGCCGAAATACTGATAAAAAATTTGAAATACATATATTTTTTCCCTCTAAACTTTAACTTTAACTTTTATTAGTGAACTGAATTTTTATAACTTTGAACTGAATCTATCTAATTTAGCTGATATAAATAAACTAGAAAAATCACAACAGAGCCTTGTACTCGAAAAAATAATCCATTTCATACCGTTTTAGCACTACTTTTACCTACAACCGAATTGGAAAGAACTACCCTCTTATCCAGCTTCTTATACGCTAAAAAGCCACAATTTAATTTAAATAAAAAAAATTGAAGTTTTAAAGGTATTGATTTAGGTATTACACCAATGTTTTTTGATTTTAAATTTTATGAAGAGATGTTTTAAATTACAGTTACTTGATCAAGTTAAATTTAAATTTTATAAATAACTTGATAACGGTACTAGTACTTGGTTCAAAGGCGAACTTCAACCGCAACCACTAGTCTACAATATTACTTACAGCTATTTGACTGAGAATCGAAATCTAGATGAGAGCACTGTTGATAGAACTCAGAATCAAAATCTAATTGTAGTTTTGGTAACCGATTATACATTTAATTTTAGTTGTTAAAATAGTGTAGAGTTAGATGAACATATAAAAAATCATCGCGACTATAAACAACAGATTCTACCTGACCTACTAGTGAAAAATAGTATTACGTTCAGCTAGGTAAGTTCATCTAACAAAACGTTTGCTTATTTTCGATTTCGTTAGGTATTTCCAAACGTAAATCCCATGTACCAGTTTATGATCTAACTAGCTGTTACCGATATTCAAACTTCAGAAGCTATCAAAATGATAGCTAGATTTATTACCCATTCTCCTCAACACCTTCAATCCCAGCTTTTAAAGTTGAAGAGGCAGAGAATTTTTAACGACCTTATAAAAATTGTATCGAAGAAAAAGTTAACAATCCGAAAGTCAATGAATCTCAAAGTAACCTACTCTTTACCTTTGAATTAACTTAACGACGTTTTAAATGCTAAGCGATACTCTATTAAAGTTGTAGCTGCTGATAAACCGTTCCAGTTATTGATTTTAATTACCGAATCTAATAGCTCCAACCAACTGATTCAATTTATAATTTCAGATGTAAACTGTAATACAAAAGTAGAACTAAGCAATGTACAGTTTAAAAGTAAGTTGCTCAAGTTGTTACAAGTTACCAATAGTTTACCTATAACTATAAATAAAATTTGGAATTAAAATAAATATATTTCTAAATTTATATATCTTTGTTTAAAAATTGGATTTATTATTTATGCTTTCATTCCAAGTATATATTTAATTAAATTTAGGTTGCTTTTATAAGAATAATAACTTATATACTTAAACGAAAAAAATATACATACGATTATAATTAAAATTTAGAGTTAAATATAATTTTAAATTAAATTTTAATTAAAAAAATAGATGTCACTGTATCTAACGTTAATCTTTATTATTTACACATTTGCACAAAAAAAATCTTTTAATGATTACATCCTTTCTTCTTTCTGTTATATTTAGGCTGTTTCTCGTAGGCGTTAGGACTACCTATATTTTTACCTTGATAAATTTGTTCATCATCAGCTTCCTCATCTTCACGTGAACTTTCATCGGAACTTTCGTCAAAGTTAAACTGTTTACGATAAATGCAACAAACTAAAATTAATATTAATAAAAAATTAATTATGGGTATCAAATTTTACTTTTAGATTTCTTTCTATTCATATGTTCATTATCTATAACTGAATCGTCGAATCTTACTCTAGGTCCATTATTTTGTTCTACTTCTTCGTTATCTTCAGAGTTAGGTTGTAAATTTAATACTAAAGGTTCCGAAGTAGCTGAACCTTCAGTTGAATTTATAGTTAGAGTACGTGATCCCGAACTTTCAGGTCTATTTTCATTCCTTTTCTTTAACTGGGTACGTAAATTCGACATATCTTTATACTAATATTTACAGCTTTTTAATTTAAACTTTTTGTTTCGGTTGTTAAAGATCTAATCAGTTTGATGTATTTTAAGAGATAAAAATTAAGCGGGGAGTAGGAACAGTTTAAAGTTATAATTGTTGATTTTAACTGATGTTGTAAGGAATTGTAATTATTGCTTTGAAATTCAAACTTAATTGTGAGTTTTGGACACCACAATTTCAAAAAAATAATGATAAAAAACATATTTTTCTTAATAAAATTAACTGTTTCAAAAAAAATGAGAAATATACTCTAAAGCTCATATTTTAAATTTAATGGGGCCTATCTGGATTTTAACGATAGACTCATAAAAATAGTTACTTTTTAATCTTAAAAAGCGTTATATATTACATTTATGAATATTTTGGAGTGTTCTAAAGCTGAATTTTTTTTTAAAAAATAAGTATATTTTTTACTTATTGCTATACAATTTTTTATAAGTTATAGATTAGTATATTAAAAGTTTAGCTAATTTTTTAGTTAAATAATATGCTAATAAAATTTTAACTTTTTCTAATCTTAAAACACTTTTTAAAGTGCTTTAGTAAGTTAATATTAAAATAGTACAACTATATTTAAAAAGTTTTAAAGGTATAGCTAAAATAAATAAGATAAATTTAACTCACTAATATTTTTTATTTTATTTATTATATTAAAATATTTAGCCATAAAATTTATTAATTATATTAAAATAGTTTAATTAATAAGAGTATCTAAAATTTTGGAAAAAGTATTTTTAATCAGTATTAAACAATTTTATAAAATTGATGATTTGATTTACTGTTAAAAATATTTTAAAACTTATTAAATTTATAAAAAGATTAATATTGTTTGTTTTAATAAATATTTAAAAAGTGATTTAGAGCTATTAATATCAATATTTAAAGTAAACTAATTTTTAAAATTACTTTATAAGCTTGCAGCTATTTTTAATTAATCTAGTTAAATATAGTATTTATTTATTATTAAAATATATCTTTTATATAATTAAATATTAATAATAAAATTAATGTTTAATAATTAGCTAAATTACATTAATATTTAATTATATTTTCATTAAAATAAATAAAAGTAACAATTATATAATACAATAGTATACTATTATATATAAACATATGTATATTATTATTTTTATTTAATTAGCAAAATTAATTATGTTTTTATCTTATACTAGTATTATTTAATTATTTTATATTTTTATATTTCAAATAAATAGTTTATTAAAAAAATAAGTATTAATAAAAGATTAAAAAAGAAATAATAACAATAATATATAATATAATTCTAATAAGCTAAAAAAGTAAATAAATTTCAAATTTTAAAATAACTATAGTTTAGATGATAAAATTAAAATACTATAATAAATAAGTTATATATATAAATTAGCTATATTAATAATAATAAAATTTTATTTTTTAATAAATATTCTTTTTCTATTTTTTTATTTTATTAAAGTATTTTAAGTTTAAAAAAAGGTAAATTTTATAATATATTGCTTAATTAATAAAACTAACTAATTTTTTAGAATATTAATAATTAAATTATATATAAGATAAAAATATTAAAAATTATATTAAATTAACTTACTTAATTTAAGTATATTAAATTTAATATATTTAAGCTAATTGAATTTAATTAAAATTTAAAATAATTTTAGCTTATTTTAAAATTTAATTAAGATTATTATATTAACAAAAAGAATTAATTAAATTTAACCTTATATTAAAAAATTATTAATTAAGATTAAAAAGCATTTAAATTATTTTAAATTAAAATTAAGCTAAATTTATATAAATAATAATAATTAGTATATATTAATAAAATATTTTTAAAATTTTAGATTTTAAATATACTTTATAATTACTTTTTTCTTTATATTTATACTTTTAAAACTTAAACTTTTATTTAATATTAGTACTGTTTTTAGTAATATACTTTAATATTTAAAAAATCTTATTTTCTTTTATTTAAAATAATAAATATTATAAGAAAATTTTATTAAATAGTATATTAGCTAAAAAATTAATAATAAGTAAATAAAATTTATTAAAAAAAATATAAAATATAACTTAGCAATCTTTAACTAATAGTAATTTAGAAAAAATAAAATAAAATAAAGATTTAATTAGATAAAAAAAATAGATAATAATTAATAAAGCCTAAATCAGTAGAAATCTATAGTAATAATATAACAACTAATTTTGATTAATTAAAATTAAAAATTTAAGTAATAATAAAATTTAAAAAATAAGAAAAATTTAAAAATAATATATAAATATAATAAAATGACTATTAAATAATAATTATTATATATTTTAATATATATTTTTATTATTAAATTACTATTTTAATATAGCTTTATAGTTATAAAATTAAATAATAAAATAAACTAGTAAGTAAAAGCAGGTTAAAAAATAATAGCAATTTTATAAAAATATTTTATAGTTAATTTAGACTTTTAGCTATACTATTTATTATAACAAAAAAGTAGTTAGGAATTTTTAATTTTATTAGCTTTATTATAAAAAATAATAATAGTTAATTATAGTTATTAGTAAAATTTAATTTTAAATATAAATAATATTGTTTTAATAATTTAAAAAAAAAATTCTAAAAGTATCTTTTTTATCTTTTCAATAAATATATATATATATTTATAAAATACAGTTTTTTTTAAATTTTTATAACTTAATTTAAGTTAACTTTTTAAATATTGTTTGTTATAAAACACTAAATTAATACAATTTTAATTTAATATATATATATACATATTTAAAATTATAAATTGTGTATTATAAAAAAGCTTTTAAGAAAAACTAATAATATTTATAATGTAAATTAGCTATATAAAGAATTATTTTTTTTATACTATTTGCTAAATTATATATAAAAATCAAAACTATAATATACTTATATAAAGCCATGAAATAGCCCTCTATATCAAAAATTATATTTGGAAAAAATTTTACATACTTAAAAATAAACTATAAAGAAGTAAAAAAAATAAATTTCAATTAATTTTAATTATTTTATAGGTTCTGCTTTGTATACTCCTATATATTAATAGAATTTATAGTTTCCTACTCAAATTGTTCATTGTCCCTTACAATCACCGTTTAACACTTGTCAAGATAACTAGCTATTTATAAATGATTGATGAATATAAAATATAAACTATACTAATTACAATTTAATATATTAATATTTCCTTTTGTTATATTAAAATATTAGAAATGCTATCTAAAACAATATCAAAATTTAATCTTATCTTTCGGATACCTTATTGATTTAAGGGTGATTGTATGTGACGTGGGTTTTGTTGGCGAAAAAATACAAAATGTGACTTGCATTAACGTTTATTCTAATGCTATCAATATATAAACCCTAAAAATCTTTTAAGCTTGTTTCAAAATTTAACTTTAAAGTAAAGACTGATAATACAGTACCTGATTGTAGGAGAGGTTAGATAAAGCCACATATAAAAGCGTATATTTCGATTCAAATAAGTGATTCGTTTTATTTGGTAGCTTCGTAAAACATTAGGATGTTTAGGATTACAACCAATTTATTTAAGCCTTGTATAAGGTCAATTCCAAAGGTAACTATAGTTTAGTATTATTTCAAACTAACGAAATACTATCAGGTTAATCGACCTTTCTCAACAAATCTTTATTTAAATCATAATCAACCTGAACAGCCTATTGAAAAAACAGTAAAACAAGCGGTTAACTCCATTATAAATGACACTCCTACGCCTCAACACTTCTCAACTACCCAACGATTTTTAATAAATTGTTTAGTTAGTAACGAGCCTGGTGTTTTAGCTCGAGTAGCCTCTATTCTAGCGGCACGTAAATTCAATATAGATTCTATACTTTGTGGTACAACCGATATTGTTGATTTATCTCGAATGACGATTGTATTAAACGAACCGAAAGATAAAGTACAACAAGCTATTAGGCAATTACAGGATTTAGTAAGTTTTCAGATTTTGTATAATTTACTTACATTAAAATTTGTAGATTCCCGTTTATGCAGTTATAGACTACACTGGTACGAAACTTTTGGAGAGGGAGTTACTAATGGTAAAAGTAAATTTAGCTGATCCTATAAGTAACACTGATGTAAGCAGCTTATTTTTTTTTCAAATTTTCTAATTCAAAATTAGGAAGTAGATATCAATTCCCAAGTTCTCGAAGTCAGCTCTAAACTGGCGGCTTTAACTCAACTAACCAATTTATTTGGTGGTAAAATTTCTGATGTAGGACATGCTTCAGTTATTATTGAGCTGTGTGCAAAAAGCGAAAGAGTCACCAACTTTTTAACTTTAGTTAAACCATACGGAGTTTTGGAAGCAGCCAGATCTGGTAATTATTACTTGGTTTATTTTTTATTTTTTATTGTTTGTTTAATCTTGTAATAAGTATATATTGCTCATCAATATTAAAAATTTCTATATTACTAGGTGCCATGGTATTGCCTAGAGCTGAATTAGAAGATAGTAATAATATAAAAAACGATGATATGGAGGGATCTCAACCAGAAGTTGATCTGACAGCTTTACCACCTGGTTAAAGCTCGAAAATACCAGTTTTATGATTTCAATATGCTTTCCATTCAGCTTATATCTTTTATTAAAAAACCTTGGCTTTAAATTTGATTTATATTGCTTTGACCATGCTACCATTTATTCATAAAAAATGTTTTTTAGTATCATTTATTTCTACAAATATAAGCGAAGGTTTATATATTTCTGAGTTTATCTTACAGTATACAATTAAGTTATACTCATTTAGCATATGAAAAAAATTAGTTAAAAGACAAGCCTTTATATTTTTTAAAACGTGGCTATACCGCGTGTATCGAAAAATGAAATATAACTTAAACAGTTTCAGAGAAAATGGAAGTGAATAGATAAATATTAAAGGTATAAATTCATTGCTGAAGATAAAATATTCATAAAAAAATAAAGAATAATGGTAACTATTTCAAAAAGCAGTTAAATCATTATACCTATGGCTTAAAATTGAGTACAAAAACAAAGCTAAATTCTTAAAAAATGATTTAATTTGTAAAATTAATATCGCAATTAAAAATCGGTATAGGTTGCTATCTACCATTGCCATTATTGGTGAAATTTATACTTTCTTGTTCTACTTTGAAAGCATTCTGATCCAAAATCTGCTGAACTTCATATTTGACAGTATCTACCATTTCTGGTTTAATGAAAAGATGGGTACCATCTACTTGATCAATAATAAAATTCCTTGATTCATTTAATTCTAAAATAATTTCTCTTACTGCTGCATCACTAGTATTGTGAAAAATGGTCAAAATAGTTTAGTTTTATTAAAAATTTTACCAGGTTATTAAAGTGCCTCATATATTTAAATAGACTTAGTTTCAGAATAGTAAAAATTATGTTTACCGTGTAGCTGTCTAGCCATCTTTACAAGTTGTAAGTTTTTTAAAATGTAACTTAAATTAAGATATAATTTCTAATTGCTGACATAAAATAGCAATAAACTCTAATCTATTGGCTAAATAATGAAGCAATAACAGGTAGAGTTAATAAATTTTAATTAATATTTTTAATTATAGGTGTTTTCTTAACAAAATATCGAAATGGCAGGCAAGTCAAAATTGGAAAAAATAAAACCAAAAAAGAGATATATACTGCCTTTTCAACCTAAACAGCCTGAAGGGAGCCAAATACAACTAAAAGGTGAAAAGGGAATGATAAATTTCAACGTATATTCGGCTGATAATTATTTAAAATCTCAAGAAGTTGAAAAACTAAATCCAATAAAAATTTTAGAATCGAAATTTAAAGTCTATTATTATTTTAAACCATGAGATATTAATAATATTATAGATGATTGAGCCAGTTTCGAAATGGTTGATTTCAAGGAATGGTAGATTTTTCTTAGGTGGATTGTTGGTCTTAGCTTTGGCTAACGGAGCTTATAAATCTATTAATGAGCGAAAAGTAATTGAAATATATATATATTATGTATTAATATTTTTATTAGAGATCAGACGAAAACTTATAAGTTATTTATAACTAAAATTGTTTAAATTATTTCAAAAATAAAATTTGTTTATGTTTTAATTTATTTGAAATCAAATACAGCTATTTTTGAATTATAATTTGATTTGAAATCAATTCTACAAAAACTCAAAATATCGATTTCTTTGATTTACGTTTTTTTAAACAAGTTTATAGTGTGAAAATGGAAGATCGACAAGTACGTAACAAGGCATTAGTGATAGGATTGAGTCAAATATCTAATAAAGGATTCTTAAATTCAACTTTAGATTTGTTGAAAGGTAATTTTAGATATAATTACATCTCTTTACAATTTTTGCTATGCATTTAGATTTCTATAAGATTGCTAATTATAGTGAACCAGAAGATTTAATTAAATCAAAAAATGATTTGGAAACCTTTGAAACTAGTTTAGTGTTGAATTTACCTTTAAGATTGGAGAACAAATACTATACCGTAGATTTGAATATTTGGTGCGATGTGAATTTATTAACAAATACTGATATTGAAGGGTATAAGAATCTCGTAGAGAATTACTTTCAAATTGGAGAAGTTGTTGATGCTGTCATTTTTATATATGATCCAGTACATTTTTTTATCCTTAATCATTGTACTAATTCTTTTCAAAAATTTAAGTTAGTTGACACTAAAATACTTAAAGATTGGATAAGTTTTCTCGAAAATTTTGAACCCAACGTGACTTTATGTTTAATTGTAAAGCCTAATGAGCTAAAAACGGAAGAAGTAGATGTTATCACTAAAATGTCTGAAAAAATTGTCGAATTTTGCAATTCTAATGGTATTGAACCTATTAATTTCAATGACGAAGAAAGTCAGTATTTTGATTTATGTATATTTATATTAAAATTGTAAAAGATGAAGGATTAGAGAGAGTCTTTGAGGCTTTACAAGCAAATCAATGGGATGGACTTGTAATGAAAGGTAGTGATAAAGGTAAAGCAGGATTATTTCTTTATTTAAAATTCATATTAGAAGATAAAAGTAGTCGACCTACGGATAACACAACTACAGCTTCTGAATTAAACCGAGAGTTGTTGCCCGATTTTGATTCTGGTAAGTTTTGACTATACTTTTATAATTAAAAAATAGAGTTACCAAGTACTAGTGAGATTGAAAGTATGCAGAAGTTGATATTTGGCTCTAGCTCTAATGGAATAATGGATCTTAATGATCAGTCATTGCAAATTGTACAGCAATTAAGAGGTAAATTTTCAAATAAGTCAATTAGTAAAAATATTCTATAGAATCAGCTAGTACCATGAGTGATAAAGATAGAAGAAGCTTAGCTGCAAAGGTAGCTTTATCTTTTTCAATGCAGTTAGATAATAATATTGAAGATTAAAAAATATTATTCTTTAATAAATAACAATAATAAAGAGTTATTTGTTAACAAATTATTTTTGTAATCTTATTTTACTAAGCCTTTTACTTTTACAAACTAAAGTGACAGGTTTTAGACCATCTTCAGCTATTTTATCAATTCCTAAATTTATTATATGTAAAGAACTACTTGGTATGTTAAATTTTTTTGAATTATAATCATTTTGTAAAGTTACTCATAGTGTAGTAAATTTCTTATTATTTATAATTATACTATCTGATGTTTTTTTCAAAGATTATTTAATAAATTAGCTTGTAGCTACTTTTTATTAAATGGACTATACTAAGCAATCTAAGTACAAAAACTTAAATGCTGTGCAAAGTACTTAGTATTAAAGATAATAACAAAAAAATTAAAATATTACAAAGTAATTTAATCTAGTTTTAGCTATATTTTCTCTTTTTACTTATTATATAAAATTAGGTTAAGTAAAGCTATATTTAATGTATAACTATACTTATACTTACTTACTTTACTATAAATATAATATGTATATATAAGAAGTTAAATTGAACTTATTTTTTTAGCTTTATTAATATTGTAAAAACTTTTAATATATATATAAGTATTTTCAATATTACTAATAAAAAATTTAATATATATTGCAAAATTGTTTAAACTTATTATTTTTTAACCAAATTGCTTTTACAAAACTTTAAAGGCTAATTACTATAACTTTTATAATATTAACTATATTTAACTAAATTTATTATTTTAAATAATTAATATATATTTAGCCTTATTAATTTTAGTTTAAAATATTATATAAAAATTTAAAGTTTTATATAATAAATTAATTTTAAAACTGTTTTATTTTTATAAGCAGTATACTTTATATTACTATAATGTATTTTAATAATAAAGTTATTAATTATATTTTATACTAATAATATTTAGCTATTTAACTATTAAATTCATATAAAATTACTTTTATTTATTTATTTAAATTATTATTAAATAAACTATTAATTATTTAATAGCTTTATTAGTATTTTTTAATTTTAATTTATTTATATATATTGTTTTTTTACTATTAATAATTTTAAAAATATAGCTAATTTTTATAAAATTTCAAATTTCAAAACTAATTATAATATATATTAGTTATTAAAATTATTATTAAAAAGAAAAACACTTTTTTTATAATAAATAAACTATAAGTTAAATATAAAAATATATATTATAGTAGCAGTTTTATATTTATACAAATATATAACTAAATTTATTTACATTTTATAAAATAAAAGCAAATAAATAAAATTTAAAAATTTTATTATAAATTATATAAATAGATTAAAATGTTAATATTTAATATTTTAGAATATTTATAAAATTTGCTATTTATAATTATTTTTTACAAATTAAATAATTGTATTTAATAGCTTATATAAAAAAATAAAATGCTATATTACTTTATTTTAATTAAAAATAAATATATTTATTATTACTAAACTCTAATAATAGCTTATTTTTATTGCTAAATATTATTACTATTAAAAAAATTATATTTATATTTTATTTACTATTTTAAATTATTATAAAATAGTATTTTATTAAATTAAACTAAAATTTTAAACTATTATACTACTTTTAAAACTTTTTATTTATTTATTTAACTTATTTTTTTTTAAATTTTATATTAACAAAAAATATAAATAATTAAAAAATACTAATATTATTAATATATTAAAAGCTATATTTAAAGTATAATATTTGTAAGTGTAAAAATAATTAACTTTACTTATTTTTTAAAATCTTAAGTTAATTTTTCAATATAGTTATATTATTAAGCTATATTTTAATATTTATATATATTATTTAAAATTAAAAATGCTTTATTATAAAAATATAATATTTTCTCTTTTACTAAATAAAAAGAATTTTATATAATTTTTATAAGCCTTTTTTTTAATAAAGCTATATATTTTATTTTTAGCCTAAAAATTTAACTTAATTATAATTTAAAGTATATATAGCTTTTATATAATAATTTATTAAGCTATAAGTTAGGTATTAATACTTTATTTATATAATATAAAAGATTAAATTTTTTTCTAAATACTAGCAGTATAAAATTTAGAAACTTTGTATATAATATAAAGTTATATATTAAAATAGCTTAATATATTTTTAAATAAATCTTTAAAAAAAACTTAAAGTTAAAATTTTGTAACTATATTGCAAATATTAATATTAAAATTACCTTTTATATATAATAAATATAAGATTATATACTTTTAAAATATAACTTTAAAAATTAATTTTTAAATTTTTAAATACTATAAGTTAGAATTTGCTATATAGCTAATAGCTATAAATATTTATAATTTTTATTAGACTAATATTTATTAGACTAATATTTATTTTTCTTATATTTATAGCTTAGCTATAAAAATATTATATTTATTAAACTTGCATTTACTTATATTATAAAATAGTATAAATTTAAATTTTGCTATTTAAATTATTAGTATATTTTAAAATTTTTTTTATCAAATATACTTTTAGCCTAAAAACTTTGCTTAAGTTATATTAGCTATTTTTTTAAAACAGTTTTAATAATATTTTATAATTTAAAAGCTTTTTTACTAAGCTTTATTATTAAGTTTATAATATTTTAAATATAGTTAAAAATATTTATACTTAAAAACTTTTATAGCTTTGCTATATAAAAAATAAAATTTAAATATTTTTAAATATATTTAAATTAAGCTTATTTTATATAGTAAAGTAAGCTAAGCTATTATTTTATTTTTTTAAGATTTAAAATAGTATATTAAAGCTTTATAATAATAGATTATAATTTTTTTATTTTCTTTAATTAATTATAAATATATATATATATTATATTTTTATACTTAATTATCTTTTTTTTATCTAATACTTAAAATTATACTTTAAAATATCTTAGCATAATGATTAAAAACATAATAATGTTATTTAATAATATAAACTTTTGATATATATCCAATTATAGCTAATTTTATAATTTTTAGCTATTATATTTATTATATAAATATAATATTATTATTATAATATTGTCTAAAAATTATAAATAATAATAAAAAGTATATAAAATTTAATTATTATTAAATAAAATATAACTGCTATTTAGTAAAAAATATACTATTTTAATAATAAGTTATATAAATAGGTTATTTACCTTTTAAATAGTTTAATTTTTAAACAATTTTTAATAAATTAATTAAATATTATTAGTATTTTAGTATATAAAAAGATTTTTTTTGCTAATTTTATCAGTTTAACTTTTATTATTTAATTTTTAAATTTAAAATTAGTTACTTTTAAATTAGCTAATAATTTTTTAATTTAAGATATTTTCAAGTATTATATATTATTAATTTTATTAGAATTTATTATTTAATTTTATTAAAATTTAAAATTTATTTATCAAACTTTATTATTTAAATTATTTATATAGCTTGTCTTAAAATAAATTAAATAATTAATACTATATTTATTTAATTATAAAATTGCCACTATATATAGCTATATATACTACTTTATTTAATAGTATTTATTATTTTAAAAAACCAGTTGCTTTTAAAAGTAGCTAATTTTATATATTTTTAAAATTTTTTATTTCTTTTAAATGTATTTTAATTTATTAATTTTTAAACCATTAAGTAGTTAATTTTAAATTATATAATTATATATATAATTGTTTATTTTTAATATTAAAATTTCTCTATTTAATATATTAATTTATTTTAACTAGATTACATAGCTTTTTAGATAATTATAAGCTTATTTAGCTAAAATATACAAATTTAAATCCTTAGATAATTACTTTTTATTATCTTTTTTAATTTTCTTTTAAAATAATACTTTAGAAATCTCATTTATTTTATTTATCTTATTTTAATTTAATTTATTAAAAGTAAATTAATTTAAAGCATTCATTTTATTTAACTAAAACAAAGCTAAAATGAGATGTGAGATAAGTGCTTTACCTGAGTTTAATAAATTTTTACAAATTTGGCTCTTAGGCTATTGATTTTCAATAAATAAATAAATATGTTTATTTGTAGAAATATTGAAAAATGTTAATTATAGTATGGCTAGTCTTGGAATTATTAAAAACCAAAAAATAAACCTTAAATTTTTATTTTATTAATGCTGTTTGCATCAATTTTCAATTTCTAAATATTTGTATATAAATAGCAACATTCTGAAATTTAAAATCTTTAATAATAGAAAGTTAAAGTAATAAATAAACAATCATATGATTGTTTATTATTGATACTAATTTTCCGCTATAAGGATATTGGGTTTTGAAATTGTGAATATCAAACTAAAATAGAAATTAACAACAAACCATTCTCTATAGCAAGAAATAAAATAAAGGATAATTAATATTTATCAAGCTTTTATTGGATTTTGATTAATAGCTACTTAAATTAAAGATTTAAAACAATATATTCTTTTATAACGGAAGATTACTACCAAAACAAATAGCCTTATCATAGTGTTTTTAATAAAAAAATAGCTCTTAATAGTCTTCAATAATTTAACATAAATTATCAAATATAGTTCTTTAAGACAATATGGTGTGCTTCTGTATTAGAGTTACGACATGTAATTAAGATATTGAGTAAACCTCTCTAAAAATTTCGTTATAGAGTTTCCAGTACTTGTCAAATTCAAAATCGAGACAAAACTAATTCAAGAACATACTGAGATCTTAAATTTTATTGGTCACATGATATTTTGGACCAATCTCGGACCAGTAAAGTTTGGTGAGAAAAGTTAGTTTAAAAATACACATCAATCTTGTAAGGATCAAGTATGGTTGAGTGTAATTTAGGTAGTGTTTTCCTTACATCAAGAAGAATATAATGTACAAGATAATATTAGTAATCTATAGTTTGAGTGAAGTTAGTGTATAAAAGGATCTCCGTAGAAGTATACCTTCAAAAACTATCAATATTTCCAACTCTCCAACAAAGGGACTAAAGTTTGTAGCCTCCAACTGTCATCTCACTTTATATAATATATATAGTTTGAAATATCGATCCTTAAACAGATATCAAAACATATATATAGTATACTAACTCAATAACAACTAATTAATTAAACTCAATAAAATAAAATAAAGTTAAGCTTAAGAATGTCCAAGGAAACTCAGACCGATTTAGCTTTAGATATAGAAAAGATAGAGTCATCGAAATATAACATCGACCTGCCTTCATTGCCCAGTTACAGTCCAGAGTACAATGACGATTCCGGACATTTCACCTACCGATCCGCAATCGTAGGATCTTTGATCGGTATTATTGTAGTAGCCAGCAACATGTACCTAGGCTTGAAAGCCGGTAACACCTTTTCCGCTGCAATGTTTGGTGCCATACTAGGCTACGTAGTTATGAAGCCATTATCCAAGGTTTTGCCTACTTTCTTAGGGGGAGGACCTTTTACGGCTCAAGAAAATGCTTCGTTACAATCTGCAGCAACCGCAGTAGGTTCGTTATCAGCTGGGTTCCAATCAGGTATACCGGCTATGTACCACCTCGAATTGTTACCTAAAGTTGACGACGCATGGGGTGTGTTGATACTTTGGACAACTGCAGCCGCATTCCACGGCATGTTCTTCGGTATCCCGTTACGTAAGTATTTCGTTATTCAACAAAAGTTGGTGTTCCCAACCCCGACCGCAGCCGCTGAATCTATAAAAACTCTGCATAGTGATATGAACGCTGAGCAATCGGCTTTCCAACAAGGTAAATGGATTTTCGGTGGCTTCGTGGTAATGTTCCTGTGGAAGATTTTAGCTTTCTTCGTGCCATTCTTATTCGATTACCATATCCTGTACTGGATAGGCTCAGCTGCCGGTCATTCGGGTTTAATTGATGCTGACGTTAAATGGGGTTGGAGACTTCAGTCTACTGGAGCTTTCATAGGTGGCGGTATGCTCGTAGGTCTAAATACTGCCTTATCCTTCTTAGCTGGTGAAATATTCGCTTTCGGAATAGCCGGTCCTGCTCTGTTCTACAACACCGATATAGTTACTCATTCCAAAGTTTATGGGTTCTCTTCGGATGGTAAACCTACCACTCAATATTGGTTCATTTGGCCTGGTGTAACCATTATTATTGTGGCTACCTTTACTGAGCTGCTAATGAACTACAAAACTTTGTACAACGCCTTCAAAGGTATCTATTGCAATTTTATCAACTTGTTAGCTACTAAGTTCCCATCCAAATTCGAAGTTAAAGTTTTTAATGACGTCAACGAGACCGATCCTGTACCTTCACATCTACAGATCTCACCTATGATTTGGATTCCCGGTTTAACTTTAACTTCTGCGCTTACCGTTTTAGTATTACATTTCGTATTTTTGGTACCCATCGGTGGCTGTTTCTTAGCTTTACTTCTAGGTTTTATCCTAGCTTTCATAGGCACACAATCTGCCGGTGATATCGATATAAATCCTATGGGTTCAATAGGTAAAGTATCTCAGTTCGTATTCGCTGGTTTACCTTACCCTAACCTTCATATCGCTTTAAGTTCAAATCTGTTAGCCGGTATAGCTTCTATGTCTTGTGCAGCTCAAACTGTAGATATGGTATCTGATCTTAAGACTGGTCACCTGCTCAAAGCTTCACCCAGATCCCAGTTCAAAGCTCAATTCTTCGGTTCGTTTGTAGGTATATTCGCTGCCGTTGTAATGTTCTGGGTTTTCGCTAAGGCTTATCCATGCGCATTAAACAAAGCTGAACTCGATCATTGTCAATTTAAAGTACCTTCAGGTGTAGCTTGGGCTTCGGTTGCGACTGCTCTAAACACTAAAGATAACGCTATTCCTCAATCTTCAGCTATAGCTTGTCTTATCTTTGGTATCGTTACTTTTGTAATAGTCGTTTTAAGACGTACCTACCTCAAAGAATATAGAAACTATCTACCTAATATGAACGCTTTCGGTATGGCTTTCGTCACAACTACCCCATACGTAGCTATTGCTAACGCTATAGGTGCTATTATAGTTGAGATTTGGAAACGCGTGTCTCCATCCAACGCTGATATCGGTACTATAGGGCTTGCATCAGGTATGTTGGCGGGTGAAGGAATTGGTGGGGTTGTCCACGCTATCTTTATAGTTGCAGGTATCAACCAAGTTGCTGTATCTACTGGATTCGCATGCCCCGATAACGACGCTACCTCCTGTTCTGATTAAGTTACCTCATACCTTCTTTTTTTGCAATACATCTTGAACTGAGTTCAAGAACCATTTCGGTAGAGTTTATACTAAGCATAAAATAAAAGTTTTAAATTCGTTTTTATACAAGTTTGCATTAAACTATATATATTGGTTATATGAGATATTTTAGCTAATAATTAAAATTGAACCTTCAAAATTATATAGTTATAACTATAGAGCGTGTATCAAAAATTAGACATCCAATCTTAAATTTCAATTGATCCATCTATAAATCTTTGGTATATTTCTAAAACAATAATGATTGTTAAATAAAAGTTAAGGTACAGACGGTAAATTTTTAAATCGTATAAAGAGGCTGTTTTTTATACCTGTCTAGTAAATACAAAATTTATACCGGGCTATAACTATTAAAATGAATAGTTTAAAAGTTTATTTTGAAAGTATTTTATAAAACAAGCACAAAAAAATGTATAAATCTGCCTAATAACCCAGCTGGAGAAAGCAATAGTTCTTGGCTTCCGTCTAATGGAGCTAACCACAGTCAAATTTAAGAGAAAATAATTTTATATTAGTGCTTGAGCAAAGTGATTTCGTGCCACTTTTTGGAGAATAGATTTAATATTTTAGAGTTGCCTTTTAAAAGATTATACTTGTTAAAAGCTGATAATTTCATTTTTTTAGTTTATTTAGTTGCTTTTTGCTTATCCGATTTTTTTTAAATTAGATTTAATTCCAATAATTATTAAACAAAGTTAAAATAGATCCACTCCTTTAGGTCTGCAATTAGAAAAACCATTCCCATTCCTAGTAACCATCAGTCTAGCCCCGAATATCTAGCCTGTATTCCTGCTTATCCACATTAACTGGTTCTTTTATACCTATTCTTTTATTTTATTTTTCACGAATTAAATATTTAAGCTTTGTGCCCTCAAGAAATAAAAATATCTACTTCAGATTGTTATCATAAAATAACAACCAAGGTAATGGTTTAAGGTGCACACTCAAATTTACTAATCCAATTTAGTATAGGTCCATATCTATTTAAGGAATTGTGTAATGATAAATATTTAGTAATTTTATGTTTTTGATCCACATTTATCCCTTAGCAGCATATACATATCACTTAAGAAGTAACTAAAAAATAACTATACAATAATGAAAATTTAAAAATAATAAAAAATATAGTATTAATCTTCTAATCAAAAACATCCAATACCAGTTTTTATAACTCTTTTTTAAAAAATCCTTTATATAACAAACCTTTATAATTTCTAAAATAAATAATTTATAAAATTTTAGCTACAGAATAATTACCAACAAATTCTAATAAAAATATTTTATAAAATAGAAAGGAGTATAATTAAACATATATTGTTCTGCATTTAATTAATATTCCTAACTTTTATATTTGGAGATAATATGTTATAAAGCTAACTTAAAGATTTTTAAAAGTAAATTTTGATTAAGTAGGGTTTAAATTTAGTTAAAAAAGTAGTTACTCTTTTATAATATATGATAGACTTAGAAGTAAGTATTTAAAAAAGATATTTTTATATAAACTTGTGATGCCAGGTAAGGGGTGGTAATAGTAGTTGATTCCACTGGTAGAGAAACTTGGTCCAGGCATAGTGGATACCTACATAATTGACTAGCCCTAG
>JAWQFY010000373.1:0-34154 GCA_037055185.1 Capillidium rhysosporum | reverse complement strand
AAATAATTGTTTTAATTAATTAAATAAAAAGATAATATATTTTAAAGTTAATATATTATTTGAAAATTTTTAACTTAATTTATAAAAATTTTAGTTTTAAATATCTTATTTAAAAACTTATTAAATTAAATTTTAATTTTTTATAATATATATAGTTACTAAGTTTTAAGAATTTTAAATATATATTTATATATTTATATTTAATTTATAATATATTAAATTATTAATATAAATTATATTATTATATTATTACTAAATTATTTAACTATTAAAAATTTAGTTATATAATTTTAAAATAAGTTATAAATTAAAAATTTATTTTTAACTTTATATAGAATTTTTAAAAATGCTATTTATTTTAAGTTTTTTTAATTTTTTTTCTTTAAATTTTAAAAAGGTATATCTACTATAAACTAGTAAGTATACTAATATTACTAGCTTTTAAATGTATAAAAAGTATAAATATATACTTTTTTTTTATTAGCTTATTTTTTTTAAAAAACAGTAACTATAATTTTTTCATCTTTTATACATTTATTTTTAGTTTATAAAAGTTGTAATCTATCATTCTTATAAGCTAATATTTACTTTTTTAAAAGAATGTTATAATAGCTTTTAAATAAACTAAGCTTTAATTTATCTAAACTTAAAAAATTAACAGCATTAATACATTTTTAAGAAAATGCTTTCTTTTCATTAGAGTATTTCTTAGAAGTAAATGCTTTCTTTTCATTAGAGTATTTCTTAGAAGTAAATGCTTTTACTAGTAAAATTTTCATTTATTTGTTTATATTAGTAATTAGAGTATTTATTAGATATGTTTTTATTTCTTTTTAAAATTTTAAAATTTTAAATAAGTTTAAATAAATTACAACTAATAAAAAATAGTATAAAGGGTTTAGTATACTATTTAAGTAATTAAATAATACTATAAGGCTATTAATAGAAAGCTAAAAACAGCATATATAATAAAAAAATAGAACATATAAGTAAATATAAATATAATATAATTATGTTGAATATCTGCTTCTGAAAAGTAAATCTGTCATTTCTTAACAAGTATTGTAAGATAAAAAATATAGATAGTCAGTGTATAACATGAAAAAATCAGAATTTGATTTACTATCTATGTGATAATTATAAGAAAAAATAGTATAATGTGTGTAAGCTAAATAAACATATATATATATAAGATAAATTTAAAACTAAATTAGAAAATATAAAATGAATTGAATAACCTTAATGAGATCTATGTTATGTCAATGCCTTGTATTAATTACTAATTAAAATTAACTTGATAAATGAAAATATAAAATTATTGTCTTTGATAGGTTCAACGATTTATAACTTGAAAAATAAATTAATTTATATTAAATTTATTGATGTTAAAGTCTTAGGTTTTGTAATTCAAATTTATACTAAATTTATTTACTTAAATATTGACAGTCTTAGAATTATTAGTATTATTTGAACAATTAAGGTAGCGATGTTCAATAGTATAATAAAGTTTACATATAGTACATCGTTGCTAAGCGGTGTGGCCTAGGTTAGAACAGTTCCAATATTGTTAAACTATTTCCTTGTTCTATTATCATTTCGTTACAAATTTTAGATGTACTAAAAAAATTTAGTTCCTATTTCAACAAACGGTATGTATGGGATCTTAACAGCTGTTTTAACTCATAAGATCTTGTTTAGGAAATTAGTGAAAAGGCTGTTGGGAAGGTACATGGAGAATACTTTTCTTTATAAGGCTTTGCCAGCTTTCTTGTTGTTTTATCCATTTAAGAACTCTAGCTTGGATGTTAGTTTGTTTTTTCTACAAGACCGTTCTTCACTTCCCTACACGTATCCTCACTAAGTACAGTTAAATATAGAGGAACTCCTATATCAAAGTCAGCCATTTTATTGAAAATATCACGTTTAACAGATTCAAAACCAGCAGTTCTAAGTTCCTTATAATCTCTGTAAATTGCAGTGAATTGTTTATAAAATTTTAAATTAGTGTTAAAATTGGATCCCTTTAATACTCTCAGCTCTTTCAAAAGCTTCTCAGGTTTCAAAAAAAAATTTAATAGATTTAGTCTCAATAGTAGACCAATAATCACTGTAATTATTAACTCTAAACTAACTACGTGCTTTACATTTTAAGAAACATTTAAAGCTATCCTTCTTCTCAGAATCTGATCATTTTATATTTTTCGTATATATATTATATCTTTGCAACTATCCGGTACTGTCACCAGTACCATTAAAAGGGAAGGGTTTATAGTGCCTAAAACTTTGATAATATGGCCTGATTACCCATAAAAGGCAGAGCTTAACATGATTGTTAACTATGATTTGGTAGAATCACCACTGTAATATAAGCCGTATTTAACGGACTAAATGCTATTTAAATTTAAATAAAAGTTGAAATCTACAACTTTTTTTAAGTGTTTCAGTAAAGTTTGTATACACTTCATCGTTCTATAGTTTTAGGTATAATTTAAAAGAATCTATTTTTAAATTATAAATCCTTTCTAGAATCAATTTAATTAGATTCTCAATTATTTATTGGTAATTGGTGTAAAAACAGTGTTTTAACAAGATTACATCACAACCGCCTTTATAAACTGAAATTTAGTAAAGTTAAATAGTAGCTTTTTATTAAATTGTTTTAATATCAATTTTCTTTATCCTCTAAGATGGTGTTTCTATTTTGGCTGTTGTAATGGAAAAATATATTTTAACTACATATTAAGATTTACTTATCCTCGAAAAATGGAGATAAAATTTTATTAGATATAGAAATAGTTTGGTATTTTAGTTAAAATATCATATTTATAAAAAAGTAATATTATAATAAAATATACCTTTTCTAAGTATTATTTTTATTTAAAAGTATATAGGTTGTTTTTACAGTATATAGATATTTGTATTCTTATAATGCTTTTACGCATCGTATATAGTTTTCTTCTATTTTCTAGTTTCCATGATTTTTATAAAAAAAACTTTATCCTCTTCAAGAATAAATAGATCCAGTTTGTAGTGGAAAAGTATGCTTTTCCACCACAATCACCACAATCACCACAATCGCCACAATAAGGATAAAATTTTATATTTAGACAAGATGCTTTGAAATTTTACATACATACAGGTATTCATATACTATAAAAATGAATTAGATTTATTTAATAAGATATCTTTAACAACAAAATATATTCCATTATACTGTCACTTTTCATCCTAAAACTGATATTTTAACTAAAATATTATGGTGGTTGTGGTGGAAAGTACACTTTTCATTATCGATTTAGATATACTTAACTTCGGGAACAAGGACAAGAATCCAATATAAATTTTATTAAAAAAGTGGAACAAATTTATATATTTAAATACGATGCATAAAAACAATATATGAGTACAAGTACTTCTATACTATAAAAACGCTTTAAAATTCACTTTATTAAAAATTATCTTTAAATTAAAATTTGTTAATATTTTTTAAAATTTATTTTAAAAAAGTTTACCAATTATATAAATTATTAATTTTGTTAAAATAGTACGATATACTTAAGCTTAAAATATAATTGTTATTAATTTATTTTAATTAGTTAATAAGTTGTTATAACGTTTTTAATTCGGATCAATTTAGCAATTATATATACTTAATTAATAGGAATCTATTTTTTCATTTTTTCATTAAATTGATCTATTTCGATTGAATTTTACTTTAAATTGTTAAATTATTATTGATAGGTTAATAACGCAACCGTTGTATCAATAAAATAAAGTATTTAATAGTTCACCAGCTATAGATATATAAATAAACTATTTTAAAAATTGTCTTTCATTTAAATAGAGGTAGGGTCGGTAGTACAACTATACTGAATACGGTATTGTATAGCGATGACAGCAGAAATAAATCAATTAATCGCTAATTATAAGAATAACTAAAGGTTGAAATTTAGAACCTCTACTGGCGACAAGTGTCGTATATTTTGATTGGAAATGAATTTATCGAATTGTTTACTTTACAATTCTCTAGAAGTTCAATCTCTTAAGTTATTCGTTAGCTCAGTCGAATAAATTGGCAACAATAATTACCATTTTGATCCTACTAAATCAACAATTAAATATAAATTAAATTTGACTATCGGTATAAACTTAAACTATATTAAATACGCTTACTATACCTTTACGTCAATTTATACCGATTTTATTAGTTTAGAAACTAGTTTCTTTAACATAAACTTAATTAAGAGTCATAGCGACTAATAATTTCTAGATTTTATACTTTTATAGGGTAGGGTGCGAAGTTTAATTAAGCAGGTATTTTTATTTTAATCAGGGCAGAATTATAACTTAAATATTTATTTTTACAAATGCTGCTTCGATTTTATTTCTATCTTTTATCTTTCCTTTTAAAATTTAAGTGGTAGCAGCGGTAGGTAGTATGTCAGTTAAAGATGAAAGTGATAGTTTAATAGATAGATCAAATTTGGTAGCGTCGTATACCGAAAGTAATACTGTAGCTATCGATGTAGAAACTGATATTCAAAACGACGAACCTGCTGTAAACTTAGAATCAGTTACCTTCTTCCGTAGATACAAAGGTCGTATACTTATGTGTATCGCATCGTACCTTTTCAGTTACATGCACCTCGGTACAAAATTTTTAGGAGACTTAAACATTTCGGTACATGAGATGTTGCTATTCCGTTCCGTATTAACTACAGTGTTAGCTGGTTTATACATCCACTACAATAAGATTGAAGGGGGGATATTAGCTAACCCAGAAGTACGTAACGTTCTACTAGTCCGTGGTATATTTGGTTACTTCGGTTTAGCATGTTTCATGGTCTCAGTAACTAATTTACATTTGGGTGATTCTATAGCTCTATCGTTCACTATACCTATATTTATGATCGTAATAGCTATATTTTATTTGAAGGAGGTATGGTCCAAGTACGATGTAATTTCTATCTGTTTAGGTGCGGTAGGTATAATTTATATAACTAAACCGGAATCTATATTTGGAAAACCGGCTTCCCTACTGGTAACCTTTGTAGAAAGTATAAATTGGGACGTACGTACGGTTGGGCTAGCTTGTGCTTTACTTTCAACCGTCCTCAACGCTATCGGTAACGTATCGATACGGGTTGTAGGTAAAAGAGCTCATTTCATGCAAGTTGTACTGTACTTCTCCTTCTTCCCAATAATACCGTCCATCGTTATCTGTTACTTGGATCCTACCCAATTCAAAATACCTACCGATCTATGGACCTGGTGGTGTTTAACTTTTATGTCGTTAAGCGCTTTCGTAGGTCAGATGTTCTTTTCCAAAGCTTTACAGATCGATTCGGTAGCTAAAGTTACCCCACTTATTTTTTTACAGGTGATCTTCGCTTTTATCAACGATTTCTTCCTCTTTAACTTTACACCGCAATTTACTTCGGTGATGGGAGCGGTATGTGTCGGTTTATCGGTATATACATCTACTATAGGTAAATAGTTAACTAAGTTGAAACGGATTGTAAATTTTAATTTTACATTAAATATAACTATAAATATATATATATAATGGCAACGTTTATTTAAATTATTTGTTAGAAAGTTTATCAACCTGTAATATATCTCCATCACAGTTAACCGAATAGTATTTACCAGCTTTAACCGATTTAGACATAGCTTCTTTAATCACTTTTTTATCCACTTTCTTACCGTTAGGACATTTATCTTGTACACGGATAGCTCCGTAAGTCCATTTACCTTTACGTGCTACCATCCTACTCCAACTGGTAGATTTACGTTTTAAAGGGCGTAAGTAAGCTATTCTAGCTGGTCGTTTCGTTTTACTTAACTTTTTCTTTTTCAATTTTTTAACTTTTTCCTTTTTAGTTTTTTTATTCTTATTCTTGTTCTTATTCTTGTTCTTGTTCTTGCTTTCTTTCATTTTAGCTAATAATGTCTTAGAGTATTGACTACCTTCCCATTTATCGATTACTTCCATAAAGTCAGCTGTAGTACTTTCGTCAGCTTTTAAGATACTCACTTTACGTCTTTTACTCAGTTTTATAAGGTGGCTCGTACTTCCACTAACTTGGCATTGGTAGCTAGGTACGACTAGAGCTACTACCAACAGACTTAATATTTGAAAGGTTGAAAGTTGCATTGTATAGTTAGAAATGTCAAAACAAAGGTAAAAATGAAATTAGTGCTATATATCGATGATAAAATATACTTTCATTCATTTATATTTCTTTATATATATTCAGTTCACCAATTCGGAACTGTTAATTGTACTTTTGAACTTTAGAATTAATTAATTCAATTTATTACCAACTAACTTTTGATTTAAAACTTAATTTAATTGGTATTTTTGGGATTACGAACTACAGTTATTTTTCAGTTCTACAACACTCTATATTACTTGCAGGCCGTGTTCCTAGGGTAGTTGGACATGTAGGCAAGTTAGATACCTTTCTTAAACTACTCTTAGGGATCGGTAAGCTTAAGTAAGTTTAAAAGTAATATCTTTTTTATTATTAAAGAAGTTGACTGTAGCTTTTTTATTATTTTATTATTTTAGCTGTTTGAAATTTATAGTGCATAAAAATTAAATATTCGATAATATAAAATTTTACTTTTTAAAAAAATTATATATTTATTTAACTATAAATTTCTTTGCTAAAAATTACTAATTTAAGATATACTATTTATTTATATTCCTTAAAAAGGAATAAAATAAAAAGTAAGAACTGAAAAAATATTTATTTAAATCGATTAAGTTATAAATTAAAGATTTGCATTTCATATCGATATTATCCATCTCCTTCGTTAAGTTACCTTTTTAAGTTGTAATTCTATTTAATTTTTTAATTACTTATTTATTTTTAAATACATATTATTTTAATTATTTATCTTTAATTAAAGTTAAAAGTGGTATATTAATAGGAATACTTAAGCTAAATTTTGATATTAATATTAAATTTTAACTTTTGTATATTTATTTAAAATAACTTTTTAATACAGTAGTTAAATAACAAAAAATATTTAGGCTTATCACTTTAATTAATAAAGTGGACTAAAAAATACAATATAAGAACATTAATTAAAAATGAATAGGAAATTTGAAACTGATCAATTTAGATTTAAAATACAATTTTTATCATATAAAATCTTAAATATTATCATTTTATTATAAGTTATTAATTTTAATTGTTTTTATCTTTCTAGTATAAATAAATTTATTAATACTATTTTAATTATATTTTTTAATATTTAATAGCTACATTTTAAATATAAAAATTAATAAATAACTACTTAATAAGAAATTTAATAACTTTTAAACCTAATTTTATAATAAAATAATAATATAAAGTTTATAATTTTTAAATTTTAAATAAAGAAAATCAAATAATTAAGAGTATATATAATATTTAAACATTTAAATATATATTTTTAAACTTATATACTTTAAAATATTAATAACTTTTAGACTTAAAATATTATAAATTTAAAAATTTAGCAAAAATTAAAGGTATAAAAAAAAAGATTACAAAACTTTAAATAAAAATTTTTACTATTTAGCTAAATTAAAAATTAATTTAAAGTAGATATAAAAAGTTATAAATTATAATACTACTATAATAAAAGTATATATTATTAGAATTTATTAAAAAATACTATTAATATAAAAAAAGTTTAATTTAAAAAAAATTATATTAATAATATTAAAATAAGCTAAAAAGCTAAGATGAATACTTTTTTAAAAATAAAAAAGCTATACTTAAAAATATAAAATATATATAAATAATTAGCTTTATTTATTTTTAAAATATTAAAAAAAATATATATTAATTATAAATAAAAATTTATTAAAAAAAACATATATATAATTATTATTATATGCTAATAATTATTTTAACCTGTTATTTTATTTAATAAGTATATTTTTAATAAATATTGATAATTAAAATTTATTTATTTACTTTATTTTATAAAATATAAATAAAAAACAGTTTTAAAATTATATAAATATAAATCTGCTATTATAATAGCTTAATTAAAAAAGGTTTATACTTATAAGTTAATTTTAAATTAGCTTATTAAATATATTTAATTTATATTAATAATTTGTTATTTTTATTATTTTAATAAACTTTATATTTTTTACTTTTTGGAATTTTAAGTCTTTATAAATTAAATTTAAATATATTTCTACTACTTTAAAGTATATAATTATTATTTACTTTTATTTTTTTATAATATATATACTTTAGCTATTTTTTATAAGCTAATTAAATTAACTAATTAAAAGTTTTATATTAAAGAAAAAAAGCTTTTTTTTTAAATTTTAAGTTAATTTTACTAACTTTGTAATATTTATTTTACAAAGTTGTAAATTTAAAAAATTATAAGAATAAAGATATTTTTTAATTTTAAACTAATATTAATAAGTTTTATAAAAATTATTTTAATAAATAAATTTGAAAATAGTTAATTATTTTTCTCACTTTCAACACTATAAAAAAATATATACAGGGTATAAGTAATAAAAATTATTAAGAAGTTATAGTAGCTATAAAAATTTAGAAACTATTCCTATTATATCATATTTATCAAATATTAATCTAAAGCAAGTTTAGTTGACATAATTATATATTTTCTCTTAATTATAAAATGTTTAAAAAAAGGTACTGAGTAAAATACAAGCTTATAATTTCGAATTTAAATTAAAAATTATGTATTTTTTAATTAAGTTTAAGCTTATTTAATAAAATTTAAAAGCGTGTAAATTTTAGCATTTCTTTCATTATTTCAATTTAATTCTTTTTCTCTACTTGCTCAACTACTATTATATTAGTATAATAATCCAAATAAAATCTTCCTTTACTTTATTGCAAATTACTACTGAGTCAAAGTTAACCAGATCCAACAATTCTGAAAAACATCTTTACATATGGTAGGTACTATAATAGATAAAATATTTGTTGAGTTTCACAACAATTATTTATTAGTATTTTACTAAGGAATATAACAATCTCTCAAGAACTAAGCTGTTTAGCATTTACAAGGAAACATCAATAACCAAATCAATATTCACTTTTGATTTAAATTTTAACTTTTTTGATAAAATCTCATATTTTTAAGTTTACCAAATTACAAGCTTTTTACCATAATCGTAACATTATCAATAGTAAATACGTCAGTAAAGTAAGGCTTTGCTTTAAAATGTATAATTTTATTAAAAGATGAATTTATATCTATACTAATAAAATATGATAGTTTATTTTTATTAATTATACAAAGATTTACAATAAGGAATTATAAACAGAACACTTATTTGGTAGTGTCGATCATACCCTGCCATTCACATTTACCATTCTTGTAATCGTAGCAGTCATATTTGCCACCGTTCAAAATCCAACAAGGAGGGCACTTCTCTTTGTTGGTATCACAGCGCCATTCAGGGTGGTTAGCCTTGTCACAGGTAGCGGCAGGGAACTTGGAGTTGTTGTTACCGGTACCACGGTCCCACATACCACCCCAAGGGCATTTACCGTTGACGTAATCATAGCAGTCGTATTTACCACCGTTTTCAACCCAACATTTAGCTTTACAGTTAGCACCGTCGTTACACCAAGTACCTAAGTTACCCTGGTTACATTTTTGAGTATCCACACCACGCTTGTGGTGTAGGATGGTCTTAGCAAAGTTGGAGAATGAGAAAGCTTCGACGGATACGGCAGCGAGAGCGGTTAAGGCGATAGCAATTGAGAATTTCATTTTTATATTAGATGTATGTGAAAGTTAGTTCCAAATAGAAAGTACTTATTGATGTTTAATTTTGTTGCACTCCAAGATACTATTTATACTCCCTTTAATGCTTTGGTTTTAAAATTATTCCGTCTATTTCTCTAGGCATTTCGCCACTCCAAAGCTTCTGGACAAATTTAACTACCTTTTTACAACTCGCTCCGTAATTATAACAATTTTTTTTGAAAGTTTAATCTTGAGAATAAATTCTAGTTTCACCTTTAAGAAATTGAGTCAGCTGACATACAATTGTCACTAGAAATTAGATATAACGGTTAATCGAGAAGGCTGAAATTTTGGTATACTTAAGAGGTTCACGATATTGTAATCAAACACAAACGGTATGTTACTTTACGTTACGGACTAATACCTACAATATCGAAACGGACACTAAGAGTACTGAGAATCCGGGCAGTTCGGCCGATTTAAGTGCTGAGAAACCAGTTAATTTATAAATGCATAAATCTTTAAGAAGCGCATTTTGTAGATACTCTTAGAAAAGTAATAGTGTTGTAGCGTAAGTATTATATGATCTTATTTTGAAATTGCTCAAATTTCTTACAAGTTACTAAATAAATTTCAAAGAAAAAGAATTGTCCTACAAACTATTTGGTAATATAATTGAAATGAATCTATACATGTAATAGTAGTATGTAAATTAGTTACTAATAAACTATATAGTGGCATAATTTTAAAGGAACGGCTATATATTTTAAAGATATTAATATTAGATTTAAATTATTTTTTACTCGATAGTATTTCTTATTTTTAATATATAGTATTTTTTATGGATTCTAACTTTAAATTTTTTAATCAATATTTTATATATACTTGATAGTGGATAGACAATAACATTATATAGTTTAAATTAATAGTAAGTTATCACTTAATTAATTTTTATACCTTTAAATAATATTTTAAAATACGTAAACCGTTGTAAATTATTTACAATTTAATTCCTAGTTGACCTTTAAATTCATATGTTTTATTATAAATCCTTAACCTATCTAAATATAGGTTACAAGATTCATTAAAATAGATTTATCTAACAAGGTAGAAGTTTATTAAATTCGAAAGATTATCTATAAAAATAGATTTATATTGTTGTACTATAGTTAAAAGATAAAAAATTATTTTAAGAATAAACAGAGCGTAACTGTAAAAAGCAATTTAATCTATAGATTATAAAAGTATTCTATATAATAAAATAAATCTAATCAATGGTATAATATTTTCTACTGTATCTAAGTAAATGATGGTGCGTTTAAAATAAACTCCATGCTTACAAAGTTAATCTAAAGTTATGTTTTTCTTCTAAACCATCAGTCCAGCCTTGAGTAGCCATACGAGCCAGTAAGGCATCCTTCTTTCGGAAAAGATCAACTACCCAAGCAGTCAGTGCATTAATATCAGTGGGTAGCTCATCAATTCGGAATTTTTCAACATGCACATGGAACTGGTAAGGTGGACTTAGCTTTGTAGAAGTGTGGATAGTAACTATGTCGGGAGCTACCCCGTATTCAAAAGTAGTTCCATCGTTACGAGAATAAGCCATAGTAAAATCGTATACATATTCTATATGACTATTCCTCAACTTGTTGATAGTTGCTACGATTCCTTTAGTTCTAGGGAAAAGTACGTAATGGAAGGAAGGTAAATTACGAGACTCAGCAAAAGCTTGGGACTAATAACATATATTAATAAATAAGTAAAATTAAAAACTACTTACCAACTTTAACTTTTCGGGAGTAAGCCGCGATCCTTCTAAATAAGATACCAACCAAACTTTTGATTTGTTTCGAACTAGTCGGTCGAATACTTTGTCTATAGATTTTTGATCTTCCTGCCAATTTCGTTTGATGAACAACATACCCATAAAATACATCCCCCAACCGAAAAATGGCAAATACTTTAAACTATCCTTTATAAAGTAACGAATATAGGGTAACATACCTTTCCTCTGTGCAACTGCATTTACCATGTAGTAATCGGACCAAGATTGATGGTTACTTAAAACTATAGCGGATTCTTCTTGGTCAAGTTCTGCCCCTGAAAAAGTTACTCTAGCACCTTTGACGCGTTCGAATATGAACTGCATTATAGTCCACATCCGGTTCACTAATGTCGAATTGATTTGGTAAGCTAACGATTCGGAAAACGGCCATAGTGGGATCGTCAATATCTGTAAACTGTTTAACCCAAAGCATATTCCAAATAGCGTTGTTGAGTAAAATATTGCTCGCGGATATTTGAGCATGTAGGTTAAAGTTAAACTCATGTTGGTTTTAAACTAACGTTCAGTCTTGAAGTTTTATAACGAAGTTGAATAGAAACTTTCAAATTTTAGTGTAGGCTTAGTAACTGTAATTCCCATCAAAATTTTAGTTTATTGTTTTTGGAATTTAACCAAAATTTATTCTAGTTTATTTTTTTTATTGTTGGAACTAAATAGTAATATTTAACAATAGAAATATTTAACAAATAGAAATATTCAACTATAAGTGATGAGAGTAAATATAATAATAAAATTTTAACTAGTTATAACTCTAATAATTATTTAATTTCAGTTTTTTTTTAAATTTTCAAATTAAGACATTTAAATTCCTTATAAAATTTCTGCTGAGATAAATAGTAAATTTTAATATAAGATTAATTAAATTTAAAATGCAATTAATAAATTATATACTTCTTTTTATTAAAAAGTACAACTTTTACCAAGAACATTAATTTTTAAACGTATAATCTAACATTTCTAACTCATTCAACCAAATTTGTTACAACTTCCAAGGATATTTTTAGGTATTATTTTAATCTATGGTAACATAGCATTGTGATAAACAAACTTTTATTATTATTATAATTAGCTTTTTATCTCTTTTTTGAATAAGCGAGGTTCTGTTGCCTAAGTAAGTATCGTTATAAACCCTGAACAAAATATCAACATGAGGTTAGGTGACGATAAGTATAATTATAAAGTTTTTTGAAAAAGTTTACATTGTTAACAACTAGCGTTAATTTAATATTGAAACAAATACCACAAATTATATACAATTTAAAAGGAAAATTATGAACCGTCATTGCTTTTTGAACACTTTGATAAAGTAAACAACCAGGATTATGATAACAATTGCAAGTACACCGAGTACAATTCCTAGGATCCAGAATTTTTTGCGCCTAGCTGATTTCGCATAATCCGTGGCTTCCAACAGATGTTCTTGAGCCTCATCCAAATTCGTTGAAGCTTTCTGCATGTCGACTTCAACCTTTTCCAGTAATGGCTCGGCAAGTTCAACTCGAGTTTGCATCTCGTTATATAAATCATGGAGCTCCAGTATGGAAGCTTCAATCTTCTTAATGTCTTGGTGTCTTGCTTTTACTTCTTGTAGAGCACGTTCACCTTCAGCTTTACGTGTAGCACTTAATACTGAAGCTGAAAAAAAAGCTGTATCATCGTTTTCGATAGCCATTTCAATCTCTTCATCCTTGGCATCGGGGTTAGCTTGAAAAATTAGTTAACAACGCTTTAATAATAAAACCAGTTACCTATTTTGTATTGACGAACCATACGTTCTTTAAGTTCATTTTCGTGACGTTTATCTAACTTTTGATTGTCCTCAATCGCTTTCAAAAATCTTTTCTTCAACGATTCTACCTAGTAAGTCAAGTAAGAAGTCAACTCGCTAAACTATATTTAATACCTGTAATTTTCGTATTTGGTGGTCTCCACTTTCAACATAAGTTTGGTTGCAATATTGTATCAAATCTAAAAATGTTAAATTCGTACAGAAACCGATTATTACCGTAAATCTTTTTCTTAATATCCTTCATATGAGTCTTAATAGAATCTTCCATCTCCCCAAGGTTTGTATTCTGTCGCTCGTTAGGATCTTTGGAACGATAAACCTTTAAACTTTCCACCATATTGGTATAAGTTTGAATATCGTTTTGAATTTCTTCAAGCTTTTAAAAAATTAGGATATATAACTTAAAATTATAGTACTTTTTTGAAAAACTGATCTAATGGAGAAGCACCCGATCCAGCTGAAGTGTCGAATGGACTTTCCATAGACTCTCTCAAAGGTCTTTTCTCATCTAAAGCGACATCTTGTAACTATTAAAATTAAAATTTCGTTTAGCTTAAAGTTGATATAGTATAAAGTACATTGCTGGTATCGATGGGTTCTAATCTTTTACTCATAGTAATATACAACCAGGTTGCTAATAAATTATTTTTAATTATAAATGCTTATATTAAACTACTTTTCCAATTTGAAATTTAAATTTTATCCGTATTTGGCCGACAATATGAATTTTGAGACGGAGTTTTTTGGAGCTAACTATCTGAGACTAAAAATGCACCCTTAGTTTTTAAAAATTTATCCAAGGAGATTCAAATCTCCTTTTAATAGCTTTGATCCTGTATGCACCATGTTTAAGCTGTTTTCTATAATTCATCAACTTTAGTAAAACGTATCCTCTTCAAATATCTAAGGAAAAGTGTTATTGAAACATATCTAATTTAAACTATTAAATTTGTATAGATAGTTAGTTTTTATTGCACTACATAAATAGTGTACTATATATATAAGTTAACAAGTTTATTAAGGTTATTATTAATATATTTAACTAAAAACTAGGTTTTAGCAGTGTATATAGATTTGTAAGCTGATGAAGCAGCTACCTAAAAATTTTTAGTTAAATATAAAAACTGATAAAAAACTAACTTGATGTAAGGCAATGTAATAAATATAAACTATCTATTAATTTTACCATCCAACTTTGCATAACTTTTATAATATACTAACTTTAATTCCTATTTAATCTTATAAATTATCTATTATACATTTAAGCATAAAATTATAGTATTTATATAAATAAGTAATACCATATTTTTAAATTACCTAATATATACTTTTTAGAAAATATTTAGTAAAATATTTTAAAAAGTTTTAAATTAGCTATATACTATTAATAAAATAGGTACTATTTATAAAATAAATAAAATTTATTTTAAATTGTTTTAAAACTATTAAATACTAGTTAATATATTGAAAAGTACTACAAAAAATTTAATTAAAATTGTAAGATTTATAAAATTATACTTTAAATAATTTATTATTTAACTTAGCTTTTAATATAAATAAAAGCTATTTATTAATATTAATTATAAAAATAAATAAAAAATGAAAAAACTAAAGTATTTTGAGACTATAACTATTAATTAAGCTATTTATTTATAAGTTTAAAATTAAATTAAACTTATTTTATAATATTTTAATACTATTAATACTTTTTTACTTATATATACTTTTAATAATAATATATAAATTAATAATAAAATTTATTTATATTATTTATATTTTATATTTTATATTTATCTTTAATATAAAACTATTATTTTAAAATATTTTAATTTAAATTTAAATTTTTTATTAAAATATTAGTTATTATAACTTTTTAATATTAACTATTATTAAAAATTAATTATATAAATATATTATAAATTAAAATTAAAATTTTATTATAAATAAAAAGATATTTTAAAATAATATTGTAAGTTAAAATTAATTAAATTTAAAAGTTAGTTAAAATAATTTATTTACTAAAAGTATTGCTACTGCTTTTAGTATTAGTAAAAAATAATAAATATAGTAATAAAAGAAAATTATAAACTTTATTATATTATTAAAATAAAAGTAAATACTTTAGCTAATTAAATAGTTAAGTTAAGTAAAAATATTTTAGTTTTATTATATAATTATATTAAAGTTAAAATTATATATTTTATTATATAATTAAGTTAAACCTAAAAGTTTTTACTTAATTTTACTTTAAAATTCTAAAAATATATTTAAACTTTTAAATAACTTAATATAAAAACTATTAAAAAATTCTAATATTTAAAGTTATTAGTTTTTTTTTTTAAATTATTAATTTAGTAATAAAAATATAATTTTTAAAATAATAAGCAAAAATATTAAACTAAAGCTAGCAAAAAAATATTATTTAATTAAATAAAATTATAATAAGTTATATATATATATATATAAAATACTTTAATTTATTAATACTAAAAAATATTAATATATAAAGTAGTTTTAAAATTAATATTTTAAATATCTAAAATACTATTATAAATTAAAATTAAAGCTATATATTTTTCTAAGCTAAATATTAACTTAAATATTTATATTAATATTTTAAATACACTTACAGGTATTAGCAAGCACTTGCTAACCAAACTTTTTTCATAATTTTTAATAATTTTATAAATACAAAGTAAAAATTTTTAATTTTATTTAGTATAATAAACAATAAATTAGTACTAAATACTTTTAAATTTTATAAATTTTTACTTTGTATTTATAAATTTATTAAAATTTTAATTTTGTTTAGTTATTAAGCGCTCTAAGCAAACTTTTTTTATTATATTTTTTTAAAATATTGATTTTTATTGTAATTAAAATTTTATAAATAAAAAATTAATATATTAATCTGATATTTGATATTTATTTATAAATTTTAATTGCAAATTTATATATATATATATATAATTAATATACTTAAAAAATTAAAATTTATTAAATAAAAAAAAAAATTTAAAATAGTATATAAAATTTTAACTTAAGAACAAAAGCTTGCCATTATTAATATGACTAAAGAAGGTATAGATATAAATACTATAGTAAAAATTTTAAAAATAAGCCTAACATTTATTAGAATTTATAGTTATAATATTAGAAAAGTACTTAATATAAGGCTAAGAAAATAAGCACTAAGATTTAAACTAAAAATTACTAAAAAATTAATAAACCTTTATAATAATGATATATTAAATACTAAAGCTAATAAACAAGCTTAGCTAAAAAACCAAATTCAAAAGCAAATATCTAATCAAAAAATATATAGATTATTAACTTACTTAAAGCTTAAAGGCTATAAAAATAGTTAAAAATAAGCAATTACATCTAAAGTAATTAGTAAACATTTATAATATTTTAGAAATATGCTATTAAAAACTTTTAACCAGCTATTAAAAATTATTTGTACTAATAAATATTATTTTACTAAATTTAAAGTCTATAATAATAAAGTAATATATTAGTCTAAATAAGTATTAGCTTATAAACCTTATACTTATAATAATTACAACTGTTTTAGAAAATTTAAAGTTAATATAAATAGTATGCTAAATATATTTGGTAAATTAAAATTAGTATAAATAGATAACTTAGTTACTACTAATAGCTATATTTGAAAATTAGATAAATATTATTTTTTTTTGCTAAAGAAGCAAAAACTTTAATTGATTGTATTATTCTAATATATAATAAAGCATTATCTTATAAAGCTTTTTTTACTACTGCATACTTAAAAAAAAATTAATATTTTTAAATAGCTATTTTACTTACTGATTTTAATTTTATTAAAAATATTTGAGCTTTAATTCAGCAAAATTTAAATAAATATATTAAACTTCTATATACTTTAAAGCTTTTATAGTAAAGAATTTTAATTTTTTTTAATATACTTACTACAAAAAAGCTATTAAAATATACTAGTAATTTATATAATAGATTTAATTAGTGTATTGTATTTGGTAGATTTAAAACTACTTATTAAATTTTTTTAATAAATTAATAAATTATATTTTTATTACTATTTTTATTACTATTTTTAAAATTTTAATAAATTTATAAATACAAAGTAAAAAGTTTAAAATTTTAAAATTATTTAATACTAATTTATTGTTTATTATACTAAATTAAAATAAAAAAAATTATAGATAAAATTATTAAAAAAGTTTGGTTAGCAAGTACTTGCTAATATCTATAAGTATATATATATATTTAAAGCTTTAAAATTAGTTATTTATTATTTTTTAACTATTAATAACCTTATTATATTTAATAATAATTACTACATTTTAGATAAATTTATAATAAATTATTAAATAGTATTATTTTTATATTTTAAAAAAAATTAAAAAAATTATTTAATAATTATATTAATAACTTAATATATTTTATACTTACTAAATAAGTTTATATTAATTTAAGTAGCTATATTTTAGTAATTATAAGTTTTACTATATATTATAAATAGTATATTAGATTATTAAAAGTAAAAATAAAGCCTTAAAATATACTATATTAAATTTATAAATAAAACTTAAGATTTTATAAAAAATTTTTTAATAAAAAAGTATTTTTTATTTAAAAATTTTAGCTATAAATACTTAAAACTTATAATTTTAGACTATAAATTATTATAAAATTAAATATAATAAATATAATTAAATAAATTATTAATTTTATAAACTTTTTAATTTTAGTTTTAATTAATAGTTTATAAAAAATAAAATTTATAATATTATTTTACTATATTTAGTAATATTATATACTTTTTTTATATTATATATATATAGATTATTCTAAATTATTTTTTAAAATAAATTTAATTAAGCTAGTATTTTAACTATTTTAAAAATTTAATATAATATTTTAAAATTATATTTTAAAGTAATATAATTTTTATTATTTAATTAATTATAAGTATATTTATATAAATATATAATATATAATTTTTACTTTTAAAATTATATATTAAATAATATAAATTTAAGCTATATAGTATAAAATAACTTATATTTTATTTTTATTAAATTTAAATATACTAATTACTTTATTTAATAATTATATAACTTAAATTATATTTTAATTTTATAATTATATTAATTAAATAAATTTATTATAGTAAATATATATATAATTTAGAAATTAATTATATTTAAAGCTTTTAATATATTAAAAATTAGTAAAAATTAATTATATTTTACTTTTATAATTATACTAACTATTATAAATTTATAATAATTAGTATACTAATATCTTAATAATATAATTATAATTATATATTGATAATATAATTATAATTATATATTAATAATATAAAAAAATAATAAAACTAAATACTAATTTAATTAAGTTATATCTTTATTTTAATTTATATTAATTTATTAACTTTATAAACTTAAATATAAAAATAAATGCTATAATAAATTTTAATTTTAAAATACTTATATTATTTAATTAATTTTACTATACTTTTATATAAAAGCATATTAACTATATTAGTAAATATATTAAATTATTAATAAAATAGCTATTATATTATTAACTCAAACTAAATTTTATAAAATATCTTTAGCTTTCTAATCAAAGTTTATAAATTTAAAAGGTAAATGTAACTTTTATTTATTTTAAAACTATTTTTACATATATAAAGATATATTTTAAATAAAGATATATTTACAATTATTATATTTATTAGGTTGAAATATATTTATAAAGTATAAAACTTTTTAATTAGCTTAAATTGTCAATATTTAAGTTAATGATTTTTTAAACTTAATATTGATTGTCTTAAATTTGGATATGTTTTATAGTAACATAGTTATATTTATTTGAAGTTGAAGTTGAGAAGATATAGTGGTCGTTAAAGAAACAATACATTACCCACGTGGGCTTCCTGAAGTAGTAGATATTGTATATTTTAAAGGGTTTGTTGATAGCACTAAAGTTATGAAAAAACTGGTTTTATATATAGATCAGTTTTCAAATATAAAACATAGCCAACCAAATGCATTTTCTAATGCATATTTCCTGTCCAATAATCATAAAAATTATACCTTAATCATTGCTCAGGTTTCATAACTTTGAAAAATGACTACGTAGTCAGGTTAAAGAAATAGAATTTGGTAAAGTATAAAGTTGAGGTCTATCTATCAACAGAACAAGGTCTATAGTTTATTAAAAGTTGAAAATATGAAGTTCGCTGTAGTAAATACTGGTACAACCAACGTAACTAGAAATCTATTCAAGATAACAAGCCGAACTTGTAAGTTAATGTTATAAAAAATCTATATTTAAGCTTTTTGAATTTTAGTTACAAGTTTGAATTTGGATCGTGAATACCAGCATATTAAGGTAGAGGAGGAAGAGAAAGTTGTAAAAATAACCTTGAATCGTCCTAAAGCTTTAAACGCATTATGCTCACCCCTTATTGAAGAATTAAACCATGCTTTAGATAAAGTAGATAATGATGATAAATATGGTGCTATTGTTTTAACCGGATCTGAGAAAGCTTTTGCTGGTGAGAATTTTTGCCTTTTCATAATACTGATGTTTATTATTTTTTAGCTGGTGCCGATATTAAGGAGATGCGCGAAACGAATTATATTGAAAACTACCGTAGTAACTTTTTGGGTAGCTGGGTCCACATTACTACCATCCGTAAACCTGTCATAGCTGCTGTAAATGGATACGCTGTAAGTTGAACATATAAATCCAGCATTCTAATTTTTATTCATTACTTAGTTAGGCGGTGGTTGTGAATTAGCTATGATGTGTGACATTATTTATGCTGGTAACAAAGCTAAGTTTGGACAGCCTGAAATCAAATTAGGAACTATTCCCGGTAAATATAACTAGCACCATATATTTAAACTTATTATTACTTAATTTTTAGGTGCTGGTGGTACTCAGCGTTTAGTTAAAGCTGTTGGTAAAAGTAAGGCTATGGAAATTGTTGTTGGTGGCACTTGGAATTTATCAGCTGACGAAGCCGAGAAAGCTGGTAAGTGTTCTTTATTTAAACCGCTGCTTTAAACTATAAATCCTTTTATTTACGTTTTTATGTCATTAGGTCTAGTTTCCAAGGTTTTCGCTCCTGATGCCGTCGTTGATGAAGCTGTCAAACTTGCTAAAACCATTTCCAACTACTCCAAGCCTATGGTTCAAATGGCTAAAGAAGCTGTCAACCAATGTATCCATTTATAGCTTTCACTAAACTAGCTATGTTTTTAGCATTCGAATTGTCCTTAGGCTCCGGTTTACACTTCGAAAGACGTCTCTTCCAATCCACTTTCGGAACTGTAAGCTTAATAACCTTAATCACACATTAACCATCATTTCAACGTATTCTAGGAGGATCAGAGAGAAGGTATGGGTGCTTTTGTTGAAAAGCGTGAGCCTAACTTCAAACTTTAAATTTTTAAAGTTGAATTTCAATATCAATAAAAGTATTTGAATGTTTTGCTTGTATTTTAGTAGATTTAAATTAATATGTTATAATAGATATTTTTCTACTGATTTTGTTCAATTTCAATAAAATGCCAAGTAGATATTAGCAAATTAAATAATAATTTATTATCTTTTGCTATATTTCAGTCAATTTCAACAAAGTGCAAATTGCTCTCAGATAAAATATTATTGAAAATAATTGAAAAGATAATAAAATTAGTTAGAAATCTGCTAAATTAAGATGGAAAAAGGCTATTTTTAAAAAATTGCCACTGATATTAATATGTACTTTGTTAGTTTTAAATGTAAATCAGGTATTTTTAAATATTTAATTTACTAGCAGTGCTTCTTACTACTTATATATTATGGTATAATAACAAAAATGCATATATATTTTATTTCTATTTGAATTTTTTAATATTAAGTAATATACATATATAATATCATTTAAATTAAAAAGTAATATTATACTATTTTTTATTATATAAGGAAAATAAAGTTTGTTTGTATTAAAGTATTAGCTTTAAGTCTATGTTTTATAGCTATTAGCTATAAACTATAAGCTTTAACTACTTTATTAAGATTATAATATTTATAACTATATAAGTTTTATTTAAAATAGCTTTACTAAACTGGCTTTTATATAGTAGAAGCTAGCTATATTTAATACAATTTTATAAATAATTAGTATTTTTTTATTTTATATAGTATAATAAGTAGAATATAATTTTTATAAACTTTAATTAAATATTATTATATATAGTTTAAGTATTTTTAATTAAATTAAAGTAAAAGCTAAAAAAAGTTATTTATTTATTATATAAAAACTAAAAGTTATATTTTTATAATATAGTTATAAAAATTTAAATAATTAATATACTTTTATTATATACTTTTTTTAAAAAGATATAATTTTAATATAAAAGCTTTTAATATTTAAAAAAATATTTAAATTAAACTAAACTTATTTTGTATAGCTAAGTAAATTAAGCTAATATTTTATTCATTTTAAAATTTAGAATAATACTTTAAAATATAGATTTAAAATAATTTAATATATATATATATAATTATATAATAAAATATATTAAATATTATTAGCTTAATTTTAAGTTTTTTTATATAATTATAGCTTTAATAATATAATTTTAAAAAAAGATTTATTTATATTAAAGTACATTTTTAATATTTAAATTTATAAATTTACTAATATTTTATTTTATTATTAAAATAAAAAAGCATACTTAATATAGTTTTATAAATTAATAATTTTTTTATATATAGTAGAAAAAAATGAAATATAAATTTAAAAAGCTTTTTTATATAGTTTTTTTAAATATTATAATAATATAAAAAATATATTTACTATTATATAGTAAATTTATATATTAAAATAGCTTAATAAATTTTTAAAATTAACTTTAAAGCAATTAATTTAATATAAGTTAGAATTTATTATATAGTTAATATTTTTATTTATAGCTAAAAATATTTATAATTTTGATTAAGCTAATGTATATAATTTTTATTTTTATAATAAAGCTAAAAAAATTTAGATAATACTATTTAAATAATTAGTAAATTATTTTACTTTAAAATAAAGCTTTAAAATTATACTAATATTTAAAAACTATTTAATTTTATTAATATTTAAATATCTTTTTATAAAAAAAAAAAATAAAAAAATATAACTTTAAACTTTATAATATATAATATTATAAACTTATAAACTTTTTTATAATATATTATATTATATAAAAAACAGCTTTAATTATTTAAAAGTAAGTAAAAATTAAATTTATTTTATTTAGTAAAATAAAATAAGCTAATATTTTAGCTATTTTAAAATTTAAAATAATATACTAAATAATTATATTAATATATTTATTTAGTAAATAAGTTTAATTAATGTTGCATCTTTACTGCTTTAATATACAATATTTCTTAATTTGAAACTAGAATATATGTATATATTTAATATTAATATATTAAAATTAATATACTAAGTTTATATATATTTTTAAAAGTACTTTTTCTACTATATAGTAAGTTTAAATTTATTTTAAAAATAGTAGCAAAAATGTATAAAGAGAATTAATATTATAATATATTAAAAAAGTAATTTATAGATTTAATATAAAGCTAAAAAAAATTTTTTTTTTGGATATATATTTAATATTTGCAAGCTAATTTAATTAAATGAGTTGTATTAATTATAAGAATAAGTTTTAATTTACTTCTACCAACAATGCTAAAATAATAAGTTAATTTTTAAACACTAAATTTTTATTCATTTAAAAAGTTTGTTATAAATCTTCCATCTTATAAACTACAAAATTGAATGGTAAATTAATTTAATTAGTAATATTATTAAAGATATTTGTAAAGTATCTTTTTAGATAAAGTTAGTATAAACGGAAGAGGTACGTTTAGTAGATATTTTAATAATATAGATACAGTAGGTTATAGTTGTTGTATATAATAACTTTAAAATTAGGAAGATAGTAGCTATATCAACTTATATTGCTAGAAATAGTGTATCTAATAGTGAATTGGCTAGCTCGGTTTTGACAGGAGTAATTGTCGTATTTATTATTTTACAAATAAAAGTAATCAGTTAGTCTTATTATACATTTTTACGTAGCTAAATGAAACTAAACCACTATTAAAAGTTATACCACTACATACTATCTTTTAGTCAAATAGGAGACGTAGGTACGGTTAAATTACCCACAAGTTTATGGGACAGTGCACTCAACGCCAACTTTAATAATCACGTTAGAGTTCTGGAGTAGTAATAACATTAAAAAGCCATAGAGTGTACTAGGTATCGAGTAGGTTTTAAAAAATAAACTGGATGAAATTTGATGAGGTGGTAGCTGACTTTGTCATAAGCCAATTTTGCACCTATTTTCTTAAGTATTTAAAAGTTGATGGTACAATGTAAATAAAATTATTTTATATTCTATAAACGTATATGTAAAAACAAAATTTGAAATAAAAGTTAGTTTAATTAAATAAAATTTAGAAATGCTTATTCCTTTAAAGCTAAAGAAACATCGTTTTCAATAGCATTCTGAGCTTCTTCATCTTCTTTAGATACGTACCAGAACTTGGAAAGAAGGATGAAGATAATGAAGAAGAAAGTAGATATACCAATGTACATCCACTGATGACCGGTTGAGGAGAGAGAAGTACCTACAGCGTATTCCAAAATCAATACGATATAATTACCGAGAGCTGAAGTCAATAACCAGATGGAGGTAGAGGAAGCTTTCATCTGTCTACCTACTTGAGTATAAGCGAATTGTACACCAGTAGGTGAGATCATAGCTTCGCCTAAAGATAATAGGAACCACTGGGGGAGCTGTAAGGTACCGTTGAGACAGGATACACATGATTCCTGTACACCTTTGATTTCGACATAAGAATCCATATTAGCATCGACGGAATATTGTAAGATTACAGCTACAATGAAAGCTAAGATGACGAAGAAGTAACCCCAGATCATACGAGTCAGTAAAGGCATCTTAATACCTCTCTTCTCCAAGAAGGGGTAAACGAAATAAGAAAGTAATGGAACCATAATGATAATTAATACTGAGTTAATGTTAGAGGAAGCTTCAGTAGGCATAGGGATGAATCCTAAGAAAGTATGTTCCATATGTTCGTACTGGTTCTGCCATTCGGTACCGTTCTGATCGTAAAGAACCCACATGAAGATGATAGGGATAAACATAACGATAATCTTACCGAACAATCTAGTTTCTTCAACGAATTCGGGACCGAACGCATCTTCGGCGAATTTTAACCAATGACCTTTCGATTCACGTTCTTGAGATGAGGCTTTGCTGTAGTTAAGGCGAGCGGTATAAGCGACCTTACAAGCTTTCCAAGGCAAAAATTCACCTTGAGGAGGTACAATTCTGTAATAACGGAAGCCGAAGATGAAGACACCTAATGCGATAGCGAAGAAACCGGTGGGGATAATTAATGCAATGAAGTAACAGTGAGTACCGAAACATTGGACGTAATCTTTAAGGTATGGAGTTAAATATTGAGCAATGAACGCACCTACGTTAATGGCAACGTAGAAAAGAGCAAAGAATTTATCCATCAACAGAGTTTGGGAAGGTAAAAATTGATCACCACCGTGAGAAGATACACATGGTTTAATACCACCAGCACCGATAGCGATTAAAAGAGCAGGGAAGATGTAGGACCAGAATGGGTAGTTACCGTATTCAGCTAACAACCCGTTTATTGAGAAAACGGATAGCAAGATGTTACCGATCAAGTAAACTATTGAGAAGTAGACGATGGTATGGTACTTTCCTAAAAACGAATCGGATACAGCAGCTCCAACTAATGGGAACATATAAACTAGACCGTTGAACAAATGGGTTTGTGCTTTAGCTACATGAGGTTCCAAACCGAAAGCACCTTTCATGTACTGATTTAATAAATTTTTGATACCGTAGTAACAGAAACGTTCGCAGAATTCATTGGGTAAAATGAAGTAGATTGCCTTAGGGAATTTGTTGAGGTTCGAGGAGAGCTTTGCGTCCAATTCAGCATTGATTATACGTTCTTGTTCCAACAACTGACGCTCTCTTTCAGTTAAGTTAGCTTCGTAGCCAACTGGGCTTTTAACGTCGGTAGACATTAGTATTAGATTGTTTGGTAAAGTTGTTTTTGATTTCAATCTATTTGGATCTAACAGCCTTTTATACTTACAAACTGCATTAAGTGTGATAGTTTTTATTATACTATTTCACATGATTTTTAAAGCTATTGTAGCCTACAAGCTTGACTCTATTTCCAACTCTACTTTACCTTCTGATCTTACGGATACGATTAGTTATAAAATCACATTACTCTAGTTTAGTATTTAAAAATCCATTCGCTGTAAATTTTCGGATTTTGATTGATTTTAATATCAGGTTCTCATTTTACTAAAATTGTATTTTTGATCACAAGCTTTATAAAGATAAGTTCCAGATTTTAAAGGAAGTTGGTCGTCTCGTTCTTATCATCTGATTTAAGAATTCTTTACCATTTTTGATATTGCTAAGCAACACAAATTGTTTTAAACATTTTTGGTACTGGCCGTAGTCTGTACATACGGTGGAATATTTATTAAATTCAACCTTTCCTATACCTTTTAGCTCTAATATGATTTAAATTTCATTAATATATTAATAAAATTTTGAAATTTAAACTTTGAGTTTGTATCGAGAATAGATAGCTTTTATACAATGAAAATGTTACCTTTTTTAGGAAATATAAACAATATGTACAATAGAGAATTTAAAGTTTCAACTTTGCTTAAAGCTACTAAAGTACATTTCAGAAGGGTATACTGTTCAGAACTTTATGGTACCAGTAGATCATTTGGTCGATTTTTTTTTAAATTGAAAAATATATAAAGTTTAATAGAAATTTAATTTCAAAATCGATTATATAAAATTTTCAAATTTAGATTAATGTTAAGTTGCAAATTATAATTTAAAAAGCTGTTCTAAATGGTTATACTATATAGTTAACGTACCATAGAATAAAAAATCGATAAATTATTCATTCCAATGCTTTATTATTACTCACCTTTATCATATCGATTTATATAGTTCACTTAGCGTTGAACCGATATTCGTATTCTACTGGTGTTGAAGTTGAAAGCACTAATTCCTGGGTAATCTTTAGCCCTTTTTACTATATTAAACTATACAATAAGTGAGTACAAATTAATAAAATATAAGAAGCAGATGATGTGTTGAATAATCCACCCTACATTTAATTATTATATCTCAATTATATTTTAGTGCAACAACCCTGTTCAAGTATTTACAATTTGATACTTTTAAACGTGATTATTTGTATCTTTGAAGGTGCTGGTCACATTCCAAAATATTCATCAGAACTACAATTATATTACATGAAGGATGTTTATATTGAGTAATTTTCATGAACAATTTTGTGATGAAGCTTAAAATTTTTAGTTATTAATTTTGTAATTTTGATAGTATAATGTAAATAAGTTTGATAACTACTTAGATATTCTAATATTTTAGATAAGGAATTAAATTTTATTAGAATAATAATTCGCGTTTATATATTCAATAGATAAGAGGAAGTAGAAGTGGAGTTAAGATATCAACTAGTTTACTTATCATTTTGTTTTTATGGTTTAAATAGGAAGTTTTAAATTAATGAATTTATTATTTTAATTACAATATTGATGTTAGAATAACTGCAATTTTAATATGTGGATACTGGATAACAGAAGTATATTTTTACTTAGAAAAGCTTAGTAACTTAGTATGTATAGTAAAATTTATATTTATAAACTAAATGCATTTTTATTTTTAAAAAACTAAAAATAAATAAATACTAATGTATTGAAATATTTTTACAACACTATATATATATTAAATTTATATTTTAAAAATAAAAGTTTAAGAAAAAGGTTTATTTATTACTTTTTAATCTATTTTTTAAAATGTTTGTAACAAAATGTTCTATTAAAAATAAACCAAACTTATAAAATATTTTGTATTTTAAAATTAATTTTTACAATATTTATACTAATAACTTAATATATTTCAAGTTAAATGAATATATATATATATTAAAATTTTAAGTTATATATTAGCTTTAAAATAGTTTAATTACTTATTTAATTTATTAAAAAAATTATTATTATAATTATACTAAAAAAGTTTTAAAAAAATCAAAATGTTAAGTTAAAATTACTAAACTTTTATTTAAAAACATAGTAAAAATCTGCACTATATTAAAAAGTTAAATATTATTTAAGTAAATATATTTATAAAATAAGCATTTTAAAAGCTAAATAGATAATTAAATATTTTTAAAATATTTAATTTTAAAAATTAAATAATAAAAAAGTAACTAATTAAATTAATTAAAATAAAATAAAATATTATAAATTATACTATATTTATAAAAAATATATAATAGTATAAAAATAAGCTAATAACTAATTATATGTATATATATATATTTAGTTATTAGCTAATATTTATAAATATTAAATATATATTAAAAAATCTATACTAATATATACTATAGTTATAAAAAGCTATATTTTAGATAATATTTAAAACTATTATAAGTATATATAAAAAGTATATATATAATTATAATATGCAATAATATAAAATTTGTAAATTTATTTTTTTAATTCTTAATATATTTTTAAATATAAATAAAATTAAATAGCTTGTAAGCTAAATAAAATATTATAGTTTTATTTTAATATTATAGTATATTACTAAAATAAATTTTGAAAAAAGTATAGATTAAAAGTAAAGTTTTTAAGATAAAAAAATGCTAACTATTTAAATAGCATTATTTAAAATTATATAATTTTTTTAAACTATTTTATTTTAAATTTTAATATAATTAGTATAAATTAATAAATATTTAAAAAAAAATTAATAAGTAGTTTTAAATTTATTATATAAATTGCTAGTATAGCTTAATAGCTACTTTGTAGTAAGTATATTAAATTTTTTTAATTTTAATTACTATAAAAGCTTTAAAGTATATAAAAGTTTAGTATATTTATTTAAATCTTGCTAAATTAAAGTCTAAATATTTTTAATAAAGTTAAAATTAAATAAATAAGATAGCTATCTAAAAAGATTAATCTTTTTTCTTTTAAAGTATATAATAGTAAAAATAGCTTTATAAAGTAGTATTTTATTATATATTAAAATAGTATAGTTAATTAAAGTTTTTATTTCTTTTGTAAAAAAAATATTATTTATTTAACATTTTAATATAGCTATTATCAATAATTAAATTATTTATTTATATTAATTTTAATTTATTAAATATATTTAATATATTATATATATTAACTTTAAGTTTTTTAAAATAGTTATAGTTATTATAAATATAGAAATTATAATCTAATAACTATTTAAACTAGTATATTACTTTATTATTATAAACTTTAAATTAAGTAAAATAATAATTTAAATATTTTTTAATTAGATATCTACTTTTAAATTTAGTTTTCTAATTAAGCTTATTTATTAGCTTTAGTACTTAATATATTATTATTATAAAGCTTTATTAATTTATTAATAATCTTTAGTCTAAATTATAATACTTATTTTTTTAGCTTTATATTAAGTACTTTTTTAATATTATAACTATAAATCTTAATAAATATTAAGCTTATGTTTAAAATTCTTGCTATAGTATTTATATTTCTATTTTTTTTAGCTATATTAAAAGCTTTACTTTTAGTATATAAATTTTTATATTTAAAATATATATAAAATAAATTTAATTTTAATATTTTATAATATAATTATAAAAAAATAATTTTATTTAATTAGTTTTATTATAGTTGAAAAAATTAGTTAAAAAACTATTAAGCTACTTAAAAATATGATTTTACTATATATAATAAAATTCTATTTTATATACTGCTATAATAATTAAAAGTTATAGTAAAATTATATATATAATATAAAATATTAATATTAAGCTTTTTAATTAGTTTAAATATAAAGACTTTATATTATATATTATTTATATTTCAATTTAATTAAAAATACTTAAGCTATATATAAAGTATATAATATACTAAAAAAATACTAAAATTATATTTATTTTTATTTATATAATAAAAGAAAAAAAAGCTAATTATTTTTAAAATTAAATTAAATATATTTAATTTTATAAAATTATAAAACTTATAAAATATACTAATAAATTAAATTTAAAGGATTATATTTACTATATAATAGTAAATACTTTTAAAAGTATTATTTATCTTTTAAAAATTAAATTTATATATATAACTTTTAATAAAATATACTAAAAAGGTTAAAATTATATATTTAATAAATTTAAATAAATATAAGTTATTTATTTAATTAAAATTTAGTTAAGCTTTTTAAATAAAAATCAACTATTTTTAAAAGTTGCTAATTTTATATATATAGATAATATTAAATAATATTTTAAAATAAGAATTATCAATAGTTATTAAATTATTTAATTAATATAATATTTTAAGCTTATTAAAAAATAGTAAAAAAATTAAAAATTAACTATATTTAATATTCTTAACTAACAAGTAAACTTTTATTATTTTTAAATTTTTAAAAATTAATTAATAATAATTTTTTATCTATTATTTCTTTTTTATTACTTATAAATATATAAAAAAAGTAAAAATATTTAAGCTTAATAATTTTATTAAGTTAACTAAAAAATATATTACTAAATTTCTAACTAAAAGCTAATTAATTTATATTTAAATTATATATTTTATTATATAATTCTAAAATCTTATAAAAATACTTTAAATTAAAATTAATTCTTATATTTAAAAAATTAAATTTAGCTAAAATTGCAAATTTTATAGTATTCAGATTCTAGTATTTTAAAAATGCATTTTGGTTAAAAACTAATAAATTATTTTTTTAACTAATTAGGCAGAAATTTTAAACTTAGTTACATATATTTAAAACTTACTATAAGGTAAAAAAAGTTCATTTGTATATCTATAAAGTAAAAAAAAAGTCTGCTTAACAAATAAAGGTATATTATACTTAAAGTTATTTTTTTTTACAGTTTTATTTAAAAAATACATCATTAGTATTTATTATATAATATTGAGAAAAGTCTACTACTTTACCTTTTTTTATATCTCATCTTAAAAGTAAAATAAGAATACCATTTATATAGTAGAAATGGTTTTTGAATAATTTTGATAAAGTTATTATTATAAAGTTTAATAAATACTATAATAATTTAATTTGAAATAAATAAAAATAAACTTCTTATTAAATTGGGATAAAGTAGTATACCATAAGTACCTGCTAAATCTAATTAGATCAAAGTTGATATATATATCATCAAAGGAAGTTAGGCAGGTAAAGATAATATACCTCTATTTTTTTAAGCGTAAGGCTGAGTATTAAATACCTAAGACTTTTGATTAAACAACCAATTATGCTTATTGCTATTCTGGAACAATTAACTTCCCATTTCCCAGTTTTTCTAAAAATAGAAATTGAGTAAAATTCCAGTTCTACATATCAATTTATCATAAATGCTCAATTAATAAATTAATTTGACAAAAAAGTAAATACAACACGCCACTGTTGTCCTTTTGTATTTAGTGACCAAATATATTTTTGAAAATTATAATTTTACTTCTATAAAAATACACTTTTCAAAAAATTTAGGATGAGTATAAGCCGTGATAGATTACCTATAGCGACAGGCAAGAAACTGCCTTCCAATTTAAATTCAAGCTATTTAGATACAATATTGTTATTTGTACCAAGCTACTTGATACACTATTTTGTTATTTTACTTAATTTCTTATTAAGTTTATTGCTACCACTACTTTTCAACTTGAAACAATATGTTAATTTTTATAACGATAAAAGTAATATCAATAACTTTACTCATCATAATGGATTGAAAGTTCAGACTAAAGAGAATATTATAGAGGTATTATTAATGTAAAAATATTTTTTAAAGTAAAATAGACTCCAATAAGCTTCTACAAGATGCTACTAGGCCCTCACTTAAATGGTACGAGTTCAAACTATAATACATTTCAAGAAAATTTAGATAGAAGCGAAGTTGAAACTCTAAGTTTATATTTACAGCAATTAGATATTAAGGATAAATTAACTATCTTGGTATTGGAAGCAAAATTTGGTAGTTTACCTTTCTATTTATTACAAGTAAATTTAAGTTTATATCATTTTTTTAAAAAAAGTAGAGATACCCTAACTGTAAAGTAGTGGCGACTACAAGTTCTATACAAAATAGTTATCATTTAGATAAGTTAAGAAAAGTTAATAACTTATCAAATTTATATGTTAAGTATTGTGACCTGGAAAATTTGAGTTTTCAAGATGATATTAAGTACTAATTACCTTGTGTATCTCTATACAACTTATTAACTTTATAATTTTTAGGTTTGATAAAATATTTATGATTGAAGCCATAGAAAATTATAACAATTTTAATTTCATTTTAGCCAAAATGAAATCTTTATTAAAGCCTCAAGGCTCAATCTTATTACAAAGTTTAGTCAACACAACTCGAACCTTCCAAACTTTCGACTGGGGTAGTAAGTTTTTGAACAAATACTTTCCAAGTGTCTTTTTTCCTTCTGGTAAGCATATTTGCTACATTTAATTAATTTTTTTTTATAGAATTAGTGTTACCTCCTATTGATTTCTACTTGTTAAATCAAAATCAACTTACAATATCGGACTATCAGTTTTTTAACGGAAATAACTATGGTACTTTGAAATTTATTTATAATACTAATACATTTCGCTAATAGGCAGAAATTTAGTACAACAACAGGAAAAACTTTTAAAGTATTTGCTAGAGAATGGCTCAAAACCAAATCATTTTCAAATTTTAACTTTAAGTTGGTTATTCAAGTTTAACTTTATGTTATCAATCAAAGCTCAATTGTTTAAAATTGATAATGGTAGAAGATTTGGTACCTTATTAATTAAATATGATAATTTGTAAGGCTTAAAAAATTAATACTAGTAATTCTATATTTTTAATATAATTATAAGCGTATTAATTTATAAATTAGTTAATTTTTTTCTTGAATACTTTAGAATTTTAATAAACACTGACTTTTTCTTATAAGTCAGAAAATTCAAGCTAAATTTTTATTAGGTACATATTCTACTATATATATATTGAAGGATATTATTAAAATAAAGGAGTTTTGAAAAGATGGAACTTAAAAGTATCTATCAGATAAGGTTATAAAAGATAGTAATAGTAAATGGAAGGCTATATATTTAAATTTGCACTGGCAGGATCTTATTAAATAACATATATAAATTTTGTTTTTTATTAACCAAAATATAGACTAGAGAGTTAACTTTTAAAGAAAATATACTACTTTTAAAAACTTTAACTAAATGTTAAAGTAAGTTGTAAATTTAGTTTTTATAACTAAGTTAATAATAAAACTTTTTTATCTAAAATGTTAAGAAAAATTATAAACCATTTAAAAAATTAAGAAAGGTTAGTTTATAATATATATAGTCTATACTTATACTATTTAAACAGTTGTATTTTTTTAAATGTTAGTATTTTAATAAAAAATTAATAACCCATTTTTTTAAATAATAAATAATAAATAACATTTATCTTTTATTTTTGATTTTAAGCTATTTTATTAAATATATTAGTTATTACAGCTATTTAAAGTTAACTGTTTTAAAATCAACTATTAAAAATTTAATCAAAAACTTAAAAAAATAAAAATAATTAGTATTTTTACTATATATTTTAATCTAAACTTTAATTTTATTCTTAATATTATTATAAGGTAATTATTATATAAAATTACTTTTTAATTTAAAACTTTTAGTATTAAAATTTAATAGTTTTTAGTTTTTTGTAATAAAAGTTTATATATTATTAATAGAATTAAAATTAAAGCTAAAAAAAAAATCTTTAAATAAAAACAAAAATGTTTTTTTAAAAGCTGTTTAGTTTTTCTTAAAATAGAATAAGGTATATTATTTTATATTAGTATTAGTTTATTACTAACTTTAAAGTTTTTCTCTAAAATTAATTTAAAAATAGTATTTAAAATATAAATATAAATATAAATATCTAAGCTAATATTTAGCTTATTGAAATATATAGTTTTAATATTATATTTAGTAAATTTTTTTAAATATTAATTTTAAAACTATTTTAATTATTAATATTTTTGTATAAATAAAACTAAGGTATTTTATTATTATATATATATATTTAAAGTTTATTATAATTTTAATTAGCTTTAATTTAGTTTTTTTACTTAGTGTAATAAAAAAATAGCTTTACTATTAAATTTAAAATAATTAAAAAAAAACTAGTATTTTTAATATTTTAAGCTTTTCAAAAGTTTTTAAACTAAAATATTTAAAAGTTGCAAATATAATATAAAGTTTAGATATATTTTTATTTTTAAAAGGATACAAATAAATATATTATTAATATAATACTTAAGTTTAATTTTTTAAAAATAATTAACTTTAAAAATTATAATAATTAATTTATTTAATAAAAAAATTCAATAGTAAAAATAAATAAATAAATAATTTAAATTTATTACTAAAATTTTATAATTTTAGAAAAAAACTATAGTTATTAAAATAGTATAAATATAAAAATAGTAAATAAATAAAATTAGTAATTAAAAAAGCTAAAGGTTTATTTAAATTTTAATAT